>JAQMYI010000016.1:9580710-9591780 GCA_030014275.1 Clariallabes melas
TATGGTCTTATATATGGCTCATTTGCTTCTCTTTCAAATGCAGTTCTGTTTCTCATGTACATCTCAGATTTCTCAAACGTTTCGCAAATGTATGTCTCATTGTGTCTCAGAGTTTTTCTCTTTGTTTCTCCTAAGTGGGGTTTAGGAGAAATAGAAAACACAAAGTCGAGCTTGTAATGAGATAGCTCAATTCAGTCTCATGAGATAAGAAAAAACTTATTCTGAGCAACAGAATTTTGCTATGGGTGGAGAACATTCCTATGACCTTAGCTTCCTCTAATATCATGTATACTACTTTCAATAAAGAAAGAAGAATTGTGCTAATGTAATATTTATGTATATTGTGATGTACAAGGATATTTCTGCATGACTCCATGACTGGGTTGGCATTTACAGTATGTTCCACTAGTATTACATTCTTTAAAAAAAATAAACCTAGATAATGTAGCCTTCACAATCTACATGTTTTAGATAGATAACTTAATACAGTATTGTATATACAGTACTGTACAGTATTGTATATACAGTAAATTCTAAATGTATAATATTTGGTATTCATTAGAAAATATGATTACCATCTCATGCTTGGAACATCCTTCTCCATGAGACTGCAGCTTATAAAAAATATGCATTTTAGTATACACTCAACAACTACTTCATTAGATATACCTGCTCAACTGCTCATTAATGCAAAGAACTAATCTGCTGATAACATGGGAGTAACTCATTTATGCATTTAGGCATGCAGGCATGGTCAAGTGAACTGTAAACCAAGCATCAGAATGGGTAATAAAGGTGATTTAAGTGACTTTGAATGTGCCACGATTGTTGGTGCTAGACGGGCTGGTGTGAACATTTCTGAAATGGCTGATATACTGGGATTTTTACACACAATGGTCTAAATAAAGAGAAAATATCCAATGAGACAGTTCTCTGAGCAAACAATGCCTTGTTGATGGCAGAGGTCAGAGGAGAATGGCCAGACTGGTTTGAGTTGAAAGAATGGCAACAGTAACTCAAATAACATGAGTTGTTAGAACTGAGGTATACCGAAGAGCATCTCTTAATTCAGAACATGTCAAACCTTGGAGCAGATGGCCTACAGTAGCAGAAGACCAAACCGGGTGTCACTTTTGTCACCTAAGAACAAGAGACTCCAATTCATTTGTCCTCATCAAAATTGGACAATAGAATATTTGAAAATTTTTGCATTGGCTGGTGAGTCTTGATTTCTGCTGTGACATCCAGATGGCAGGGTCAGAATATGATATCAACATGTCACAAAGTTAATCTCATCTCAAACTGGTTTCTTGAACATGACAATGAGCTCACAGTACCCAAATTGCCTCCACAGTCACCAGATCTCAACCCAATAGAGCAGCACCTTTGGGATGTGGTGAAACAGAAGAGTCAAATCATGGATGTGCAGGTAACAAATCTGCAGCAACTGCATGATGGCGTCTGTTCAAGCACTCAGTAAACACCATGTAGCGTTGTCTTCCCGTCGGCTGCCTTTAAACAAGGTCAGCTGACCCCGCTGATCCCTACATCACCGGTATTCCCTTCGCGAGTCTCACGTGAGTATAACGCAGAACCAAAACACCAAGCCTGTGTGTTGCTTTACATTGTATATTTATGTCAAAATGTCACCCATATCTCTCCTACACAGTTTGACTTGCGGGGAGACCACAAGTGACTACCCAGCGTTCCGCGAGATTCTGCATGGTCCACAAGCCTCCACAAGGATCAACAAAAGAATTGCGATAAACCGCGAAACCGTGCTGACTCCGCGTAGGTGGGTGAGATAGGGGTGTAAGACTCACTTGTATGCCTAATGAAGCAGCCAATGAGTGTATGTCCCACAAACGTTCAATTGACCCTTATCTAACATATTTTAAATATCGTGAAATATCTAAAATATTCCACAAATTGCATGACCAACAGAAAGTTATTTTATTATTTACCCATGACCACAAATCACACTCATCAAATTTAAAACACTAATCAAACTGTTGCTTTGATTCAAGCTTTGCATACCTAGCAAAGAATCTGCATCCAGACTGGAGTTGAGCTCTGCTTGAACATCCCACTTCCGCAATGCCAGAGGACCCTTATTCTCCTCACTGTCCTCGCTGAAGAATCCAGAACTCTCCTGGGACGTTTCTACCAAACCCGGCATGGCAGGATTTTCTGCATCACGTCGGACACCATGGTGTTCCTCCAGACCAACAGAAACATCCACGATGGATTGAGATGAGGCAGAGGCGCTGGTCAGAGGTGTTGGACTACCGTTAAGTACTTTAGAAAGTGTGATGAGCACAAGAGAGAAACCTGAAAAGGAAAGGAAAGAAATTATGTTACGATAATATGGTGTGGTGGACATTTTGTTCACAACTCAGGTGCTTCAATATGAATTTTAATTTATAACTGTATTATAGATTGCAAGAATAGAAAGTAAAGACACATCCATTAGAGTTGGGAATCACCAGGGAGCTCCCAATGCGATATTATCACAATCCCGAGATGCTAATTAAAGTTGTATAAGTATCACGATTTTAGAAATATTCTGCTCTCAATTCTATACAAACTTAGAAAATAATTCACTCCTACCGCACAGAATGCTGTGCTGTGTGAACGGTTTAGAGTGCACTTGTACGATTATAGAAAAACAGCTACATTTTTACCACTTTAAATGCAAACATTCACTCCTTCATTCATCTTCTATACCACTTATCCCGTGTACAGGGTCACAGGGGGCCTAAAGCCTATCCTAGGAGATTTAGAGCATGAGGCAGGGTTCGCCCTGGACAGCATGCCAATCCATTTCACATACACATTACAGGCAATCTTTGGAATGGCAATTAAACTAATCTGCATGTCTTTGGACTGTGTGAGGAAACCAGAGTACCCAGAGGAAAAGCACAGGGACAAAATGCCAACTCCACACACAGTTCCAAGGCAGGAATCGAACCCTGGAGGTGCGACAGTGTTAACCACTAAAACACTATGTCTCCTAATGAAAACATATCTAATTAAAAAGAATATTTAAAAAAAAAATTGATGTGTAAAGTGTGGCAATACATAAATTGCCACACAAAAGCTGTACACAGATGGTGACTTTTACACCTAATAAAACTGTAGTGAACTACATATGAGCATGTATGTTTTAAGGAGCTAAGGCATTCATTGAAAAATGCTCATTTATATTGCTTTGTACTCTGGTCAAATGTTTTTAATCATAGAACAAATATAATTAAATGCAATATTAACAGAAGTACCGTCATTTGGACTGGTAAATGGCCTCAATTTGTATGCATAGTGCCCTATGAAGGACTGGGTTCCCATCCAGGATGTACACTACCAGTCAAAAGTTTTGATACACCCTCTAATTACATGGTCTTTTTTTATTTTTATTATTGTTTTCTACATTATAAATCAATGCTGAAGGCATCTAAAATATGCAATAATGTCCTTTGAACAGGTAATATTGTGATGTGTCTGCTACTTATGCTCTGTAAAGCCTTCATAACGCCTCTAATTTGAGGCGCTGTTAATTTGTGATTTCTGAGGCTGCTTTCCTGGGATGGTCTTCATGAGAGCCAGTTTCAACATGGTGCTTGATGGGTTTTGCAAATACACTGTTGTTGCAAGATCTATTCCAGAACAGCTGGCCTTCGTGTCTTAAAATAACAACTGACTGTTGTTGTTATTTAACTACATAACGCCATATGTTATTACATAATTGTGAAAAAAAATCCAGCATTGTTCCAGACTGTAGAAAAGAAATGTAAACTTGCGTCCAAACTTTTGACTGCTACTGTACATCTGCTCCATCCTGAGTGGTCTTTTGCATAAGCTGCACCTCCTACATGACCCTGAGCAGAACAAAACAGCTAATTATGATGAATGTTTTGCATGATGAAATTATGAAAATGGTCATTCAGTTCAAAAGTTCAAAAAATTAAAAGTTCAGGGAGTGATATTAAATCACTGTAGATGGGTGTAGACGGCACCAAAAGCAAACAAAATAACTTGTAATATGTATAACAGTCTCTATAAAATTGCTATTTGAGGAAAACATGCATCACTCAGTATGGTTAGCTTGCTAGCATGTAGTGAACAAAAGACTCCCCTCAAAAATTATGTCGTTCTGAGATCCAACTTAACCCTTCCAAGGTATTTGGAATACAACATGAGTATACAGACTTTTATTGTGTCCAGTGAGCTGAGCAACCAGTAAAAATGGTTCAACGCAAAACAAAATCTGATCCTTGTTTAAATTAAAGCTCAATTACTGAACTGAGGATTAAGACACCTTGAAGAGAACATTCGAAAACTAACCAGTGGCTACTGAAAGTAAGTCAGGTATGGAGGAACAGAGCCATGACTTTAACAAACTCCAGGCCCAGCATAATATGCTGACAGTCCAGCAGTCTGAGGAGCACCTCTGAAGCAAAACTTTACATCAAGGCCAGTTTCACCACCCAACTTAATTCTCTCAGGTGGTATATCTGCTCATTCTTCCCAGCACAATGCATGTATTGCATGAACTGCAGATTTGAGATCTCCCCAATGGCTTAATGATACTGAGGTCAGGAGACTGTGACGGTCACTCCAGAACCTTCACCTTTTTCTTCTGTAGCCATTGCAGGGTCAACTTGGCCTTGTGCTTTGGATCATCAAAAGTGTCCCGTGCACAGCTTCCGTGTTGTAGAATGCAAATTGCCTGCCAGTATTTTCTGATAAGATTCTCCTGGCAACTCAACCATGCAGATAATTTAATTTAATAACACTTTTTTTTCCAGAGATTTTTTTTCTCTCAAAGTTGTTTGTGGGTTTTTCTTTGTGTCCTGAACAATTCTTCTGGCAGTAGTGGATGAAATCTTTCTTGGTCTACCTGTGGTTTAGTATCAACAGAATCTCTAATTTTCCACATCTTGATCATGGTTTGAACAGTACTGACTGGCATTTTCAAGTGTCGAGATATCTTTTTATATCCTTTAAAAATTTAATTACCTTATTGGCAGTTTTTTGTCTTCCACACGGTGCAGTATCCAGCCAGTCAATGCAGCACCTCATGGGTTAGGAAACTCACTGACTATTTATGCACAGACACTGATTACGATTACAATGAGTCACAGGTGTGGAAACCTCCCTTTAATGGCCATTTCAACCTGTCAGTTAACCTGTGTGCTTATAATGTGGCCAAACATTCAAGAATATGTAAACTTTTGATCAGGGTTGTTTGGGTGATTTCAGTTATCATTTGCTTTAATAAGGAGTCAAACAAGTATGTGATAATTAATTACTTCACATGCCACAATCCTTAAATAAGAAAAAAAAATACTTTGCATTATCTGTCATATTTTCCAAATAAATGGCAATGTTTAAAATTTCTTTCAGGGTATGCAAACTTTTGAGCACAACTGTATATGTGCGTAGAGTTTGCATGTTTTTCTCATGCTTGGACACACTGGTTTCCTCCCACAGTCCAAAAACATGCATTTTCCAAATTACTATCCATAGTGTGTGCCTTCTTGTCCTGCAATGGATTGGCACCCTGTCCACGATAGACCTTGCCTAATGCGCCGAGTGCCCTGGGATAAGCTCCAGGCCTCCCACAAACCTCCTGTACATAGGATTGGAGATATAGAGAATGATTGTGATTGAGTGAGATTGAATAATAATAAATAAATAAAAAAACAGATAAATTTTTTTATTGTAACAGGGTGCAAAATGCCTAAAGATACGATTTAAAAAATTCTTTATGTAACAACCTCAGCAGCAACCTCATTTCCCCTCTCGTCTGATCCAATCACTTAGCATTCAGCTTTCCTAGTATATTAATTACCAGCCTGATCATCTGTCATCATCTGCACCTGTTTCTTACTGATTTAAGGTGTTTTTATTCTTGAAAGATTCATACAGTAGGTCACTGTGTGGTGTAACAAACAGAAGATATTCCTCTGAAACTGGTCAGGTAAAGAGACTGAACTGAAAATGAAAGCCAAAAACTGGTCAAAAATGAAAATCCTTCAAAAAGGCTGAAGAGCCATTTGTTGAGACTACATTGAAAAATTCAAGAAAGTCTGGCACTTTGAAAGCAAAATATAAAGAAATGAGCAGGGGCTCAATACTTTTTCACAGTACTGTATGTCATCATCTGAGGGGTATGCATAGAATAGAATAAGGTCCAGGCAGTGTTGGAGTGACCAAACCATGTGAGAGCAACACAGACTCCTTGGCTTTACAAATCAAATCAGCATTGCGGTTGTACCGCTCACCTGATTCCTCAAAAGAGTTCCATGGCAGCTCACCAGCTGCAGAAGAGGCCTTCACCTCATCTCATTAGTGCTGACGTTCCCTTCAGCTCCACTTCTCTGTCAGCAAGACAAATCACTACCGTTGTGTTCCAGGTTTATGCCTTTAAGATGGAAGTATGGGCTGTTTTCAACCTGGGAAACAGCTAAGCTTTACCCCAGTGCTTACTTTGAGAAATGATCATGTGGGTAAACTGGTTCTTCTTGGTATTCATCTGGCCCTTAACGAGAGTTGATTTTGGGTGGAGTGAGCCAGTTCTCAATTTAGGGTTATGTTGATTCATACACATCCTGTTTTACATGTATACCAGGTGACTTATCTCCAATATCACAAAAATAGTCTTTTTCCACCTTAGAAATATTGCCAAGCTTAGGAGCATCTTATCCGTATCTGATGCAGAAAAGCTAGTTCATGCATTCATGACCTCCAGACTGGACTATTGTTATGCATTACTAGGTGGTTGTCCTGCATCCTCAGTAAACAAGCTACAGTTAGTCCAAAATGCAGCCACCAGGGTTCTCACTGGATCAAGAAAATATGATCATATAACTCCAATATTATCATCCCTGCACTGGCTACCTGTTCAGTTTACAATTAATTACCAAAATAGTATTACTTACATACAAGGCTTTAAATGGTTTAGCTCCCACATAATTAGCCAGTCTTCTGATGCACTACAATCCACCACGTTTCTTAAGATCAGAAAACTCCAGACTTCTGGTAGCTCCCAGAATATCAAAATCTACAAAAGGGGGTAGGGCGTTTTCATATTCAGCTCCAAAGCTTTGGAATAGCCTTTCAGACAATGTTCGGGACTCAGACACAGTTTCCCAGTTTAAAAGTAGATTCAAGACGCTAATCTGGCATACACGTAATTCAAGTGCGACAAGCCCGTATCTGCACGTAGCTCCCAGACACGGTGCGAACGTTGAAGGCTGGATCAGGCAGTCTGCACCCGCGCTCGCTTTGCCCCAATAATCCACTACGCAGCAGCGAAACAGTGGAGCCGGTGTCCACGAGCGCCCGTAGTAAGATGCCGTCCAGCACACAGTTGACATAAATTCCGGCGCGGTTTCCTAAACGTCCCGACCGGAAGTTGAATCCACTAGTTGGGGGAACAAGAACGGTTGTGGGAGGCGGCTTCCTCTTAGCGGCCCCCGGAGCTAGTTTAACGGCTGCTGGGGTACGCTGTCCCTCAGGCCTGAGAACGTTGCAACGGTAGTCTCGAGGTCCCGTGCCTCGGCATCGCCGCGAAACCCCGGAGACTAGTTCGTTGTCTAACCGTGACGGGTAGCCCTGTCCCCGGCTAGATTCACCTACCGAGTGCACCCGAGCTGCGGGCGGTCGCTCGGCTCTTTCGCCGTGATGCTCCGCCATTATGGGTTCAGCGCGCTTTGCTGCGCGTAGCGCCTCGGTAAGGGCTCGTGCTCTGGATAGCCCCGGCGCGCAAGGCCTCTTAAATCCATGGCAAACGCGCCCAGTGGCTCAGACGTGCGCCGCTTGCGCACTGCCAGCTCCTCGCACGCCGCCTCTTTACGGTCACCCGCGCCGAACCGAATTCTCTACCTTGGTGGACACATAGAGAACCCCCGCAGGGCATGATGGTCGTCAGCCGCCGCCCCGCCCACCCCACAATATTTTACACATTCACTTACACACTGAAAATATTGTATATAATTGTAAATATTGGTATCTGGTGCACTGCAGTGTCAATTATTTGTACAATACACGTGATCGACTTCCGTGAACGTTCATAGAACCGCATTTCGTTCGTATCTGCGGAAATTCGCAACTTGGGGAGTTCGTAAGTCGGGGAGTACCTGAATAGAGGAAAAATAGTGAAGCTTTTGGAAGCTGTTGGATTTAAACAATCTCACTGGTGAGTTTCTCCGGTGAGTTTTCTGACACGAGAAAGATGAGTTTGTTTTTTCTGTACCATGGCATTAAGAAATATTAAATAGAGATGAAGAATAAAACGCTTTGGGGTGTATCGTATTGGTAACAGTAACTCCTCCCCCTTGATTTCAACATTTGTCTTAACGAAGCTGAAACAAATCAGTGCTTTTATGTGTGAAAGGGGATGCTAACTTTTGCACACAACACTATGAACCCATCCATGTATTTCTGATGTTTTTTTTCCTCCCTTTAGTGGAAGGTCTATGCGAGGGCATCCGAGCCGGTCTGTTGGACGTGGCCATCTGGGTGGGGACGTGCGGCGACTACCCACACGGCGATGCCTCCACTGGCTGGAACTCCGTTTCCAGGGTGATCATCGAGGAGCTGCCTAAATGACCTCCGACCTCGAATACACACACTTTAGCGCCTCCTTGTGAAACGGAGACCATTAGTTCCTCGTATTAGTGTAACTTTATAAATCTAATTCAATTAAAAGTACTGTAGAAACAGCATGATTTATTCAAACTTTTTTTGGTTATATTTTAGACATTTTTATATACGTATGTTTTAAAAAGAATCTTGTAAAATAATCTTCCGCCTCAAAGTATATACATACAAGTAAATTTCTTTTTATTATTATTATTAATAACTAACGCTATTAGCATGTCACTAGCATTATGCTAACTGTAGTGGCATTTCACTAATAGGATGTGCAGAATGTTGCTAGCATGATGCTAGTGTAATTAGCATGTTGCTAGCATGGCGTTTAGCTGATTAGCATGTTGCCAGAATGATGTTTTTGGCACCGACCCGGCACGCGCATAGACACACTTAAAATTTCTTCAGGAATTTTCCCTCTCTAGTTATTATTATTATTATTATTATTAGCAATTCAGTAAGCTATAATGTAAGATGTTGAACAATACAATTTTTTCAATAAATAATAAACACAAACCATTGTCCATTCATTAAATATTTTTATTCCTCAAATGGCAGAATTAACCTCCAGGTTTGTAAAAACATGATGTTGGGAAGCAAAACAATCAATTCAGGTGGAAATATATTTAGTGTGTCACAGATATAAAATTTTGGTTCTTTCCATAAATCAGCCCAGTGAGGTTCTGTGGACACACACACACACTACAAAGTTTTTCCCAACCAGCCATTTTCCTAAGCATAAATCTCTGTGCGGCGTGGTCGAGGGGGCGGAGTTACACAACCTATACTAAGAAACTGGCTGCCTGATTGGTTCCTATGTTAAGGTACAACTGCCTGGATCTTACACCATATCTATCTGTGGTCTGAGGTAGAGCCTTTTGCAAAGAGAAAGAAATGAGGGGAAAAAAAAACCTAAAAAAGAAACACACACACACCGGCCTCTGAAGGAATCCCGACCAATCAGGAATCATTCCTGCAGAAAGTTTGATCAATCCCACCCACTCCAGCAGATCATTTGACCAATCTCACCCTCTCGGGCAGAAAGTTTGATAAATTCCGCCCACTCCTGCGGAAAGCTAAATCAGTCCTGCCCACTCCAGCAGGAAATTTCACCAATCACGCCCACTCCAGCAGGAAAATCTATTAATCCCGTCCACTCCAGCAGATTGTTTGACCGTGCTCGCCTACTCCCGCCTCGTTATTATTGTTTGCCGCTGCTTGCAATATTTTTTTTTTTTCTTTTTGGCCAACGTTGTTGGCTCCGTTTCTCCACATTGAAACAAAACCACTGAGAATGAAGAAGTGTATAAATGCAATGATCCGTGTCCCGGCGCACTCGAATTTCAGGCGGATTTGAGTTTTTTTTTACTTGTTAACTATTTTAAGTGCAAATAAATCTTACATTTTGTACTTTTTTTTTTGTCGTAGGAAACTGTTGCCTCGGGTTGGTTTTTCCAGCGTATCTTACACGTGTAAACTCAAAGCAGCACATCACATGGTATGTGCGTCGGTCCTCGATCCACGTCCTCGCCTCGTGCTCTGGTCTGCGACGAGGCCTGACGAGCGCTCCCGCTCTATAAGTGCTAAACTAGCATCTCTCGCTCTCCGTCTCTCTCTCGGCACGAGGTCACTTCGTTTCATTTGCGGCGGTCCAGGAGGAAGCTGGACACCGTCTCATAAACCACGAAGGTGATGCAGCTGGCCGGCGTCACACGGATCAGGCTGGCCACCATGCCCTTGTAGAAGCCTGAAGGACCCTCGTTCCTACGCAGAGGAGACAAGAAAAATAAATCATCAGACAGCTGTGCAAAATAAATCGATCAATGAATCACTCATTCCACTTAATCCATCAGCAAAAGATTTGATTTACGGGCGCCTCACCTCACGAATTTTCGCATTAAGAACTGAAATTTTGCAAGAAATTTGTCTCGACATTCAAAACATTTTCGGGCGAACCGAACCGAACCCCGGCTAAGTTCGCGACCTGGTTAAAACTTGTTTGCGTCAGTGGAAATCCAAGCGGAGCAAGTTTACACATTATTTTGTGTGGGTTTTTTTTGCCATTATGTCCAAGATTTAGTGAAGACACAGCACCACGGGTCCCAAGAATGTTATCAAGGACGGTAGCAAGAAGAAAAGGCAGCCGCTTTCAGTTTGGATTTTAAAGCAGCTGGTGCCAAGAGAGATCATAAATTAGGGTTAAGTGAGGTTTAATATCTATTTATTCCATATTTTACATTATTTACATGTCTTTTCTAAATGTTTTGATTGTTTTTTTTATGCATAAATCTGATTATAGTGTTGAAAATTGGTAATATTGGTAATATTTGTGGGTGGCTGGAACAGATTATTCGCATTTACATTTACATTATTCCGATTTTCTCCCTAATTTAGTCGTGTCCAATTCCTCCCCGT
>JAQMYI010000016.1:9602124-9612998 GCA_030014275.1 Clariallabes melas
GGAGACAGGAAGGACAGCTGATCATCCTCGCAGTGGAAGACCACGTGTAACAACACCTGCACAGGATGGGTACATCCAAATATCACACCTGCGTGACAGGTACAGGACGCCACAACAACTTGCAGGTGCCTTGGTGGAAAAGTGGGGTAACATCTCACGCCACATATGTGCACTTCAATGAGCATTTGCTTGCGTCATCGGAGTTAAAACATATCACGAGTTCGTGCAACCACTCATTTATTTTAAACAATGGATGCAATTTTAGCAAAAATATGTTTGGGGTTTTGCTCTGGAAGATAACGAGCATTTAGTCAGCTGTATTTGTTGTGGTCCGAAAAAGGAAAGAAGGGAAAAAAAAAAAAAAAAACAGACATCTCGCTCTAGCTGTTTTTACAGCTGTTGCTAGTGCTGGTATGAAATCCCCATACTTTTGGTGCTGACTGACATCGGTGAGCACCCCATGCCTGCACAAAGGCAAAAAAAGTCCCATGAATCCCGTTGTCTGTTCTCATTCAAAATCACATGACCGTGTACCAGATTTTTATATTATATATATATATTACACACACACACATGCATACTTGGGGACAGCCATACATCTTGTGACAGCAGATCTCAGCACAAATTTCTCCAAGTAATTTGACGGTCAGTGAACATTTTATTTGACAATTTCTTTTAGAACATGGTACAAATCTTTTCACAACATTTCTCATTTGACAATAGAAAAAAATGTAATCATACCACCTGTCTTAATCAAGCAACAGCAAACATAACCACTGTCAAAGTGTGGAGTTTCTCTGAATGATAAAAAAAAGACTGTCCATATCAGAACTCATCCATTTCCACACCGTGTGGCGATACGGGAACATATTTACACGTCCACAAGATTCTTAAACACAATCCATATGCAGCATGTGGCTTAGAACTGCTGAACGATCAGCTTCTTCTTTGAATCGTGAGAAAACTTGTTGGAGAGGAACAAGTCACTGTCATAAAATGCAGACAAGCTGTGGATGTTGATCTGTCTAGCCTATACAAGAGAAAGGGAAAAGCATCGCTTGGTAAAAATAATGACATAACGTTACTGCAATATGAATAAATGTACTTCAGTGATCTATTGAAACACATACACAATGGACAAATCACGAATTTGGGTGCCTGGAAGATTTCAAAGCAGACTTAAGAAAAATGAATGAATAAATAAATAAATAAATAAATAAAATCAATAAATAAGTTCTTGCTGATGTCAGAAAACAACTTTCTGCTGCTTTGTATGCTTCACAGTGGTGCAATGCACTACTGTCCAAGAAAGCAGACTTCCAAACCCCAAAAATATTAAGCCCAAACACTAGCTATTGATGTGGACTCTCATCGAAGGCACAAAATAAACTAAAAGAGAATAACATATTCGTTTCACTTCTATATTAACGCACTTAACTAGCTAGCTAATACATTTCCCCGGAGAAGTTGACACAGAAGCATAACACTGTTAAAGCGTAACACCATGTCACTGTACTGTTCAATACTTGACATAACAGGAGTAGGAAAAAAAATTTACCTTGTCCACCAGGTCTTTCTCTGGAATCTCGATGACATCCTGTTGCACTCCGTAGCGGTTGCGCTGGTAAGACACCTGCTCGGCCACCAGCTGCTTCAGGATAAACAGCAGCAACTCATTGTTGTCTCGCCTGAAAGCCAGGTAGCGTGCAAATGTCTAGAGAAAAACAGACAACCATCAGTGAAACCCAGAACTAATAAAAAGGAAGAAAAATTCTCACTTCAAGAAAAATTAATAGTAGCATTAGTAAATTAAATCTGTGCTCATGACTCATGTTACTATATTTATAGTTTTTATAGAGGTAATTAAAGAGCTTTGAATGACTAGGCAAAAGAACTAGATTTTAACCATGCTATGATATTAAATGATGACTAAACTTTCAGTACACAAAAGGAAAAAATTAATAAATAAATAAATCTAAGCATTTTGGGCAAACTGCTTTAATTGTCCAAGCTTTAATACTAAACTTTTACTGCCTGCACATTATGTCAGTGCTGAACAGGTGAAAAAGCCCACAGCCAATGTATTGACGCATATTTAAAAGCAAGAGTGCTGACCTTGCCATGCTGATCTGACAAACACCAGCATAGAAATGCAATTGCTTGTGCAAGTGCTTCTACCCTTGCATGCTTTTTCAGCTCAAGGTTAATCACAGCAGCAAAAGTCAGGCTCATTAAAATTTAAACAGATTTTGTTCTCAATGGCAACTGAAGACTGAATTATTTTATTTTTGGTGATAGATTTAAGCAGAAGTCTAACCAGCAAAAAGAGTGCATGCACTTTTTATCTGATTGAAGATGACATCATTCAGATGTCATTTTGGTTTAAATTATAACTAGATTCCTGGACAATTCACAGAATTGAGGTTTAAGGTGTGATTGCCACGTACTTTAAGTATTTATTTAATTTAAAGTTACAATTTTATGTCAGAAAACAGGTAAGGGTAGAAAGGTGCCTTGGTCCATGATACTAAAGAGGCGTCCAAGTCAAATCAAATTCCAACCCCATATTTCTCATGTTGGCACACTAGTACCAGAATATATTCAGAATCACAACCATACAGTACATCAACATGCACAAGCTTTGCTCATCACTGCCACAGTGAACACTGTGGTGCACACATGACAGTTAATACAAACAATAAAATAAATAATAATAATAAAATCATCTGGCCATAAATCAGATTTGGCTACAAATAAAAGTCTTAGTTGATAAAATCCCTGCACCTTTCTCATGCTCCTCATCACGCTGAACTTCTGTGTGTCAATAAAGCTCTCCAGCATGACACGTATTGCCATGTTGACATCGTCTTCCTGTACATAGTCACGTAGATGCATACGTGCATGAGCTTCTGCCATGCGGATCATTGATTCAATGTGACGCACTGTAATCGGGATGCTGCCTGTAGCCTGTCAGAGAGAAAGACAAAACTACATTAATCACATCAGATCAAAGAAAAACAAACGCCACTGAGTCACTAACGTGACATACTGTATATAGGTAAAGCTGCTTGGCGACAATGACAATTGAAAAGTGCTATACAAATAAAATAGAATTGAACGTACAATCATTTCACACTGTTGTTTTGTCACTGAGAATTAACTGAAGCTTCTTTTTTTTAGTCATGAAGCCACTATTACAATTTAAAGTACTTAGAAGTAGGTGTTATAAACTGCTAAAAAAGTGTTAAGATCTCACAACCTACTATTTACCTGAGGCAAACCTAATTGAACACTCGCCACAACCGTTTATTATACCTTTTGTATTGGGCATAAATAGTAATATGAAAGCCATTTAGGATGCAAAATCTAATTAATCTACAGAAACTGCCTTAGAAGTACAAGATGATGTAAATAAACGTTGACTAGTGAATTCAACAGTGCAACTCTACTGCCAACCAAGACAGTATATAAAATTCATAGATTTCCCATTCAAATGCATTCTGAACAGCAGCTCGATGGAAGAAGAGTCATTCTTCTAACCATGGATTCCTTGCGGAGGTCACTGTAGATGCGCGCCACCTTGTCCTGGTCCATCTGGTTCAGTTTGGGGCGAACACGCTCCTTGGCATAGATGATGTACTTCCTGAGCAGATCTTGAGGAATAGGTGGCACATCTGACGAGTTGGGCAGCACCATTTCCTCCAGGCTGGCCACACCCCCTTCCTTATTGCTTGGGTGATGCTTTATGTGGCTGCCCACCACAAAGCGTGCAAGCATCTCATCCTTTAGAGAAAAAAAAGGAGGAAAGCAAAAACAATTAGTATTCCAACGGCTACTGGTTACTAGGAGTAAAACAAAATTTGGGTTGACTGCCTCACCTGTACAGGATCCACAGTGTCTCTTACAACACACAAGATGTCAAAACGAGAAACAATGGGCTCCGTCAGATCCACGTTCTCGGAAAAGGTGAGGGATGGGTCATATCGGCCACCTTAAAGGGTGAGAAAACACAAGAATCAGTGATTAAGTATTTATGTATATTTTAAAAAGTGGGTTCATCATTCTGACATAAGGTTCCTTACATGTCGTCTCAGTTATTCCTTGCCATCATTGCCTGCACCATGCTCATTGAGACCATTTCGTTAAAACTATCTTGTGGTAAAATATGTTGTCAAAAGCACTATATAAATAAAATGTAACTGAATATAATATCTAGAAACTCCAATGCAGTATTCATTAACCTACAACCAATGTCAGAAGTCAGCTTATCTATTAGGAGTTTAAAGCTAGATGGCTAGCTTTACGAACTGCCCTTGATCCAGCATAAGTACTTTAACTAATCAAGTTAAAACACACAAATGCACTGTTAGAACAAAAAAGTTCTCTTTTACTTGCCTGAAAGAAAAATACTTGAAAATGTTTTTTGTATTGTTTTGATTACAAGATTACTGACCACCTTAGCATCCTCCACCACATTGCCTCATTCTGGATGATTAAATGTGAAAGCACATAGCAGGGTGTGTGGAAAAAATGGTTTATTACACGGTGCGCAAATAAGAAAGTGACTGAAGTATAAAGTCTTCTTATAGGCATTTTAAACCTTAAAAATAAATACATTTTAAACATGTTACATTTATTATTAAAGTTGTTTTTTATTGCCTCTTATCTAAACACCTCTGCACTGATTGTCCAGAAGTGACATAGCAGGTGAGGCACTTTTAATGAACTATTCTTGCCTATTTAACTGCCACTTCCATCAAGAACAGCACAGAACTTCTTAAAGCTCTGAAAGCACATTTCATGTATCCTGAAGTTAAACAGAAGTGTTAGAAGAACCTGTATTTTAAACTTCAAAATCGAGGAAGTGCAAAATATAAAGATAAATTGGTTTAGTGATAAAACCAACAAATCTTGCATAAACTACTAGTACGCACCGATTGGGTTAGCAGCAGCCATTACAGTGCAGCGAGCCTGCAGCGATGTGACGATGCCAGCTTTGGAAATAGAGATACTCTGTTGCTCCATCGCTTCATGGATACTAGTACGGTCCTGATCGTTCATCTGTGTAGGGAGAAAACAGCACAGTGAAAATTATAAAAAGGACATTTTTTTTTTTTTAGGAATTAAATTATGACAGCAAAATCAGGGCCTACTCCCTGAAACACGTTTAGCTGTCTACCTTAGCTTTTACAAAAAACTGGGCTCTTTTAATAGTTATTCCTAGGAGTTATTCTTAAGCATGTAGCACAGCAGTTTCATTACTATAAACTGACCACCCATTTCAATCCACTAAGCTTTTATGAGCTCTGTATTTTGTAATTAAATTATCATCTAATCTTTATGTTTTCTTACTGCTGCCATCACAAAACTCATCACTTATAACACCCCAGAAGCACAAATCAACACTTGTTCATTTAACAGTACTCTTAAATCTAAAGAATATTTTCATTACAATTTAGAAATGAAGACTCCTACATCTATAAATCCATTTAAGGCCCTCACCTTATCAAACTCATCAATGAGACAGACTCCTCTGTCTGCCAGGACCAAAGCCCCGGCCTCCAATGTCCACTCACGGGTGACTGGGTGTCTCTGGACGTAGGCTGTGAGACCTACAGCTGAGGCACCCTGCCCCGTGGTGAACACCGCTCGGCTCGCCACCTTCTCCACATACTTCAGGAATTGGGACTTGGCTGTGCCTGGATCTCCACACATCAGCACGTTGATGTCACCACGTACTTTATGCTTCCCTCCTACAGACAGTTAAGTGTGAGAACATGAAGACAAACTGTTTGAAGACAGAGTTATCTGTTACGTAAAGTTTTTTTATTATTAATTATGATTTCTTTATAAAATTAGCAACTCTGTCTCAGTAACAGAACTTCTGAATAATGCAAGGTAAATTAGGTCTGGTAGCTGAAATCCAGGTTTACAGGTCAGATCCAAACGAACTGAAATGCTATAAATAACTCACCTGGATTCTTCGACTCGCCACCAAACAGCGCAAGAGCCAAACCTCTCTTGATATCTTCGTGGCCGTAGATAGATGGTCCAATGCTCGCAAATATCTGCAGAAACAAAAATAACACAGTTAACACCATGCCTAAATCCCTTCACTGGCAGAACCCACCGGCCAGCCAGACATTTCATTATTTTTCAGTTTGCCTACCCTCTCTGCAATGCGCTCGTCCTTGGACAGAGCCATAATGGCCTTCACGTCTTCATCAGTGAGCTCTGCCACAGCAACTCGCTCATCTTTTCGCACAATGTGATTGGCCAGGATTACAGTGGCGAAAACAGGAAAGCCGTTGGCCATGTTAAGAGAGCCATCGTAGTTGTTATGGTAGATGCCAGTCAGCTCCTACAATTATGCAAACAAAACACAGCAAATTCAGGTTAAACAAACCACATCATTAAAAAAAAAATTTTTCATACAATAAAACTTCTTTTATGTGCACCCCAAAATAACATTTTAACAGTTACCATTTCAATCAAAGTTAAAAAAGGAAAACTGGACTCACAATTTCATCTCCAGGCTTACAGCTGTCCACCAGGTCAGCCAGAAGGATCGCGTCTTTGGACCGGGGCAGGCGGCCAGCTGCTACTTTTCCAGGACTCTCCTGGATGGTGATACGCTGGTAGTTCTGATACACCGTCTGTAGAAAGAACAAACACTTAACCTCGTGCTTCAGAGAATAGAAACGTTTAAAATCATAAGCATAAAATCATAAGACCAGATAATGTAACTAGCTATAGAAAATACAACCATTCAATGCATTACAAAACTCTCGTACATACCTGCTCCATGTTGATTTCAAATGGTCCAAGAGACTGACATTCTGGACAGGAGCCCGGTTTAACTTCCTGGTTCTGTGATTGGAAAAAGGGGCCCAGGATGAAGTTACACTTGTTACAGTTGTATTTGACCATGCCGAGCTGGGGCAGCACTCCTGTACAACTGGTTACCACACCACTGGTGCGGATCAGCTGGTTCAGATGCAGCTGCCTACAAAGACACAGAGATGAGAAAATATTATACAATTTACAGATTTAATTAAGAAACAAATTATAAAGAACCAACCAAGACCAGGTAAATATAAAAGCTTCAACAAGCTCCTACATTTATTCATGCATTAAAAAAAAAAAAATAAATACAGGTTGTGGAAAAACACAAATTAAAAAGAATCCAACCCTGGAAACCTTTCACTTTTTCCACTCCATTCTCCAAGAGACTGAGGCCATAAAGTTTTGTGGTCTCAATATCTTAACATCTCTTAAATATCTTCATATAACAAATTAATAAATGCAACAGCATCCATGCATTTGTATGTACCTGAGTGAGCGCAGCTCCTCAACCAGGGGAAGATTGCCGATACGCACATGGATCTCGTGGGCTATGCGATCATATTTGGGATACATGGCCAGCACCACCTCTTTCGCAGCTTCATCAAAGATCTTCAGCATCTCAGCAGGCGCCTCAGGGAGAAAGTAAGCCAGTACATGCTCTCTGGAAGCCAACTCTTCATAGTTCACCAGCAAGCTCTCTCTGTTTTCTAGACACGAACAAAACGATAATTAATGCGCATGCAAGAGAAAACTGCTGAAGTTTACATTACAGGTAAACATGAATGACATTTGGATGCACCACTCAGAAACCCCCAAAATGCAAACAAGAAATAGTTAACTGGCAGTTCCGAGACTTGAATGATAAACTTTGCTCTAAACAAAACCTGAAGTACCATAATACAGTTAAATATCAGATAAATAAATACCACCACAGTAAGCTACCTTTGCACATGTCACTGATCCGCTCTTTAAACACATTGTGGCCGTGCTCATCCACATGTGTGCGAAGAAAGTTCTTGAAGCGGTGGTAGATCTCTAGGCGTGGGGCAGCCATGGATACCCACTCCCGCACTGTGTGACCCTTCATATCCTCCAGGTTCTCAATACTCTCGATCATCTCTTCATCCTCGCCTTCAGCACCAGCCCCTTCTGCGGCACGCTCCGCCAGACGTCGCTGTCTCTTCGATGGCCGCTCGTCATCCTCATCTTCGCTGTCTGGACGAGGAAAATTAACATGTTTGGAGTAAGTTTCAAGTTGTATTTGAAGACTTAAAATGCAGTCTGAATTAGGAATAAACATTTGATATAAAGGTTGATAGGTAGACAGTTTTAGAAGTAGAGTCATATGAAAGTTTTGAATTGTACAAATTGCACTGCAGTTTAAACAATTTGTTTTTCCATCCGTATGTTCCAAAGCCACAATTAACTACCTAGTGACACAGCTTCAGCCGAGAATATAGTGCTCCAGTCTCTGGCTCTGAAATGCTAATTTGTCATCTGTGCATTTGCTGCGAGTCATTTCCTGCTCTTAAAGCAGCTGCAGTTCATCAATGTTTACCATTTTAGCAAAGATTTGTATTTTGTCATTTAAAACAAGACCAATATAATTAATCTGCATCTGACTACTGATTAAATGCACCAAAGTATTGCTGTATTTTTCCAAAACAGCTCCTAAACAGATTATCCTGAATTTCTGGTTGTAATTTAAATGCACATATTATACATCAGATTGTTACCCACAAACCTGGATGTGCTATGCATTACAAATAAGCATTTGAACATTTTATATAGTCTATATATTTTCCATGTCAGAGACACAACTCACCATAGAGCAGTCCCCTCGGCATGCGGCCCGCGCCAATTCTTTTGTCCCTCTCGTTCATGGCTGCTTCAGCACGAGCACGAGCCCCAGGAGACAGTTCACTCAGATCCTCGTCATCCATTCCTTCAGCCTCATAGCGATCCAGCTCAGGAATAGCACGGTAGTCCCTGAGGATGGCACCAGACAAAATGTTAGATACAAGTTGTTACCAGAAAATATATGGAATAGTGAAACAAACAAAAAAGTGCTATAGGTAATATAAGGTATACAAATAATTACAGTAACATTTTCCCCCAAGTTTGTGCGCAGTATACACTATTCAAAGATGCCAAAGCACATGAAAGCAAAACAACATCTGTTACCCTTCCAACTGGTTCCCAAACAGTTCCTCTCCATCCTCCTCATCCTCAGCCACATTATCACCAAGCAGTCCTTCAGACTCATCTTCGAAGGGAGGCAGGTCTCTACCCGGGCTGGAGGTCAGATCACCACGCCGTGAGCCGCGACTCGGGCTTGTGGCCATGTTGAAAGACTCTGAGGAATCCTGGGGGAAGAAAAGAGAAAAGGAGTGCATCACTTCATAGAGCCAAGTTGGATGATAAACATGTTTATAGTCAACTAGAACAGTGGTTTGGAAAGTTTACTTTTTCATGTGCGTGTTTGTGCCCAGGATGAATTTAGCTGTTATTGTATGAGCAATTTAAATGCCTACAATAATATCCATCCATCTAGGAACCTCTGTAGGCCAACTAGGGAATAAATTGCATTTATTCCCATTTTTACAGCAGTGGTAGGACCTGTTTCTGTTTGAAACCTTCATCAAGTGAATGCATTAGGCCCTAGTTGACGTGTTTGTTGAGTTGCTGAAACCCTTATTTAATTAACAACAAATATATCGTTTCTTATTACGTGATTTCTAGCAAAATCACCTTTTTGAATGCTTGCTTCCATCGTATTATAGTCTGTTTTAGACTTAAACAAAAGATGTTGAGCTTTTACTGTAATCCTCTGAAAGCTTATAAGTGAATACGGCATCAAGATAATCCTATGCATTTCTCCGATATTTAGATTAATTAAATGTCAAGCCATGCTAAAGATAACGGTGTTCCGTGCGAATCTCTTTACTGAATCGACTCCTTGCAGCGAAGCTTGTTTAAAGGAACCGAGCAGTACGAGTGATGCAGTAGTGAAGCGTAGATATCAAAACGTTTTTGAATCTGGATTTTTTATTTTATCCAAATACACGGTGTTTCACTAAACATACTTCTGAACGATTGCGGAAATTAAATATCGAATCGTGCTAATGATAACGAGTCACTTTACTGAACCGACTCCTTACAGCTAAGCCTGTTTAAAGGAACCGAGCAGTGAGTTTTGATTCAAAAATGAAGCGTGGCATACTGCTTTTTTTTTATTGGGGCATATTTTATCCTAAAACACAGGCCACAATGAGTCTGAACTCGTTGTAATAGTACGGACAGTGCGGAATTTATATTAGCTTAACAATGATGAAGCTAATGTCTGAATATAAATAACGTGATTATAAATTTCAACATGCATGCAGTTACACTTTAAACTTCACTGCTTCCCAAACACCTACGCCCACGCAGTGAAATAGTCACAAATAACACGTTTTATTACTTCAATATAACTTAAATATCGCTGGATCAATTCAGTTCCACACAAAGCATCTCTTTGACAACATGAGGAAACCCAGGCACCACACACACACAAAACCATTTAAAATAACTTCTCATTACACTATCATTCTGTCTACTCTTATACACCTCCTCAGTTCTGCCTAATTTCAAATAACGTATTAAACGTATACGTCTATATTAATATTTTCCTCTCACCGCCATTGTATCCGGAGCAGCTCAACTGTGTTCGCTTCAGACTCAACTGTTTTTTCCCCGGCAAGACAAAGTTTTCGCGCGAAATCAGACACGTGACCAAAAAGCCCGCGAAACCTCATGAATATAGAGGAAGGATGAGGCTGTGGATTGGTCCGCGCGCTCTTACCGTCATGCGCTCCTCCTCTGCTACCCAGTGGCGCAGGAAGAAATTTAAAGCTACAGTACCAGTTAGTTATTCTAGAACAGTGTTTTTCAACCTTTTTTGAGCCAAGGTACATTTTTAAATGAAAAAAAATCACAAGGCACACCAACAAGCGAAAATTTGGAAGGGTGCGCGCGTTCAATACATG
>JAQMYI010000016.1:9620262-9639624 GCA_030014275.1 Clariallabes melas
ATTTACACATTAAGTTTACTGAAAGTAAAAACAGTTGAAAGTCAGAGGACGTTTCTTTTTTTGCTGAGTATATATATGGAAATATATATTTTTTCCTGTAAGGAAAACACTTGATGAAGTTGCATTATACAAAAACACTGTAGAAATCACACATTTTAATAGTAAAAATAAGAGCATTTCCACATGCACATTATGAAAAGAATTCACAGGATTGAGACTAAACAGCTGCGTGGCTATAAGTAAAAAAAAAAAAAAGAAAATTAAAAATTGCTAATGAAACTAATTGGAAAACAAAAGGCTTCAATTTGCTAGGGAGCACTAACATTGGACTTTAGGGCAATGGATAAAGACCTGACTGCAGACCTACTGTACTCCAGAGACCCATCAGGGTAAAAAAAGAAAGCACATGAAGTGATGCACCCATCATACTGTACATAGTGCCCACTGTACAAGCCTCTGGAGGTATTGCTATGATCTAGGCTTGCTTTAGCTGGTCAGGTATACTGTAGGCTCAACATTGTTGCCTTGGCCACACATGACCCTCTAGCCAGTTCACCAGTTTCTTTGCTTGGATTACTTTTGGTATGTCTGCAGTTTTTGATTGAATTGAATTGGCCACCATATTGTGTCATCTTCAATGCCAATAGCTAGTGTATGACTTTTCTGGCCAAGCAGGGCATCTTTAAATATTTGTTCAGTGCACGAAAACAAGGAACCCTGAGGAACCCCATGTAGACGTGGAGAACACAAATGAACTAAAAACAATAACCTAAGGTCAGGAGCAAACCAGGAGTCATGAAGTAGTAAGGTGGAATTGCTATAATATATTCATTCATTTATTCCATCCTTCCTTCCATCATTCAATTCTTCTGCTGCAAGTAGGATTGGTTACAGTACTGTAGCTTCCACATTTGTTTGATGTGTGTGGATTGTCCTACAATTCTGTGGCATCTCATACAAGGCTGAAGTCCCCTGCCTTGTTTTTAATATTGCTAGGTAGGCTCTGTTTCCACAGCAACTGTTTCCAAGTTACTGAAGGTTTGAAATGAATTAAATTACTTTGGTAGTTTTAATTAGACTTTACTTGTATCATTGTACAAAAAGGTTTATTTTGCACATTTAGCTTTTACCATACAAATTCACAGAAAAGTACAAATATGATTCAAAATCCAAATTTTAAAAATTTTGTTTATTGCACTTAGAAAAGATAACACAAGATCTCGACAGTTAAAGTATACATCTCCCATTGCAAAGTCTTTTTATGGGACAGGTCACGAAATAATAGAACTGTACAATGTGCTGCAAGCGAGAGAAAATGAGGTTTTTAAAAAAAATCACTGCCATATGAGAAGACAACAGCATGTTAAGAAACCTCTTTGCTATCTTTGCTATGAATGTAGGAAAAGTGTGTTAAAAATAACATGATAAATATCAGCTACTTAAAAAGCTAACCATCACTCAGATCTCCCTCCCCGCCTCCCCCGCAAAATGAACTGCACCACAGACTGCACATTTGGTGAAGAAGAAAATTTGGATTGGTGTTACACATACCTGATTGCTTATGCAAATTGCTAAATGTTTAAGAGCTTCAAAAAAAAAAACATTTCTGAGAGGAGTTGGGACAATCAAAACAGACAATCAAAAAAGAAAGGAAAAAAAAAAGTTGCCAATATGAATATTTACACTAACCACGGCCAGAAAGTATTTACAACAAACCGTCCAGTGTCCTAAGAACACTCAAAAGTGAAAAAAGCAACCAACCACAGATGATAGGAAACAGTGCGTGAGTGACTACCTACTCTCCCCTACTGCTACTATTCACAGATCTGATCACATCCTTATGCATAAATATGCCCTACAATTCATACAAACTTTCATACAAACTCGCCATAAAACAGAATAAATCAGAGGCAAATTAAGGACGGAGGCTGGATCTAGCATGCCGCCTTGTGTCTGCATACAATCCGAAATCCAGTGATGAATAGAATGTCAACGTGTCAGTTATTCATACATTTCAAGTCAAATATTATTCTACTGGTTGGCTTTTGAAAAGCATATGTAAGAATTAATAGAGTTGCCCTTTGAAAAGCATCTGCAATGTTAATAATTACCAAGACATTGTTGCCTCAGCATAATTTAAACACAAGAAACAAAGTCTTTCAAAATACTAAAGGCTTTGCAAGTGACTTTGTTGATTTGAAAGGAATGATGTACCTAACTTATAATTCAGACTAAACTACAAATCTGATAAGAAATGACAATATCAATAAAAATACAATTTATAGTTATAATAGAATTGTACAAAAATGTCTCCCTTAAGCAGAAAACTACACAGTTGTGAAAGACTTTTGTCAGCAGATTTAAGTCTTAGCTGAAAACACTGGATAATATCAGAAAAGTAAAACATAATATTAAAGAAAAGAAATCAGGGAAAAAAATATTTAGAAGGATATATTAAAGGCAGCTGCTTTATTTTGGAGTTTGGTCTAACACTTTATTTGCTTGGTCCATTAAACTTTTCCAATATGACTGTATTCCCTCCGCCACATGATGATCGCTGTTGACCATCTTGGCCCAATTCCAGTTGATCCCAGTTAAAAAAAAAAAAACAGGGAACATGAGACAGGATATCTTCAAGGCAACAAGGAGTTTTAAACAGATGTTTATTGGAAGACAGTGACCGTATAAGACATCTCATCTACTGTAAAAGAGAACTGCAAAATAAATTCCAACCTCGTGAGAAGTATGAGGGGCAAATCGAGACTTTGACTCGGCCCACTGCAGTCGCTCCCGTAAATATTCAGCGAATGGAACACCTGATCCTTGAAAATCGCTGGATATCTTGTTGACAACTTGCGGAGAGACGCAAGAGACGCAGCTGTCTGTGGGATCTGTACACACAATAATTCACCAACACCACTTGAACATTACAGGCTGGGAGTTATTGCCACTTCCCCAGTACAGTCCTGACCTTGCTCCAAGCCAGTTCAACATGTTTGGGCCATTAAAGGAATTCCTGGGAGGCCAGCATTTCAGACATGAGGAAAGCAGTGTGATCCAAGCACTAGTGAAACACTCGGATAAGTGAATTAGTGGTGCAGGGCATTTTATAGAGAAATAAATGTTATTCTGCACTATCAAAAGTCCAGGCTTGACTTGAACACCCCTTGTAAAATGATGGAGTGATTGGATATCCTTGATGGAGTGAACAGGATGGAGGAGTTGTTGGTGTGATAGATAAGGGGTTATAATGAGGAAATGTGACCAATCTGGATTATTTATAAATATGGATATTTAAAAATTAAATGAAACAGATGATTATAATCTTTATTGACCTACAAATAAATGGCAAATCATTTGTTTTTACTTTTGTGGTAACCATTTTGAGGCAAAAACGTTTATGAGCTTTGCAAGGAACTGTAACAATTCTTGTGCTCTCTTTAAGGAGAATGGTAAAGCACAGCCTCTGATTGTTCTCAAGGCCACCATCCATACAACAGCCCCGAAAAATAACTACGCTTGTCAGAAATAAATCCCTGTGTGACATTTTGTATAAATCTTTGTCAACTACTTAAAACTGCAAAAACTAAATATATAACAATTATGAACATGTTAAAATAAAATTTAAATAAAGAAATGGTTGCCTTTTCCCCAAGTGAATGGGAACCCAACACTTATGTTAACACTTAAACCTGATTTGCCAAACCTCTGGAATTCTTCTGCTTCCTTGGACTGATATAAAATTCCTATTTTGTTTACATAATGTAAAGTCTTAATTTTAAATATTCAATACTTATCTACAGTTAATTTTCTTTTATTATGTAAACTGGTGAAAGCAGCTCTTCGCTCATTTCTCTGTGCAAGTCAATGGTCACATAGCACATGTCGTCTTTCTAAAGACAGCAGTTTAACACGTCCCTGATTCTCTCTGGCCTCATTCATCCTCCAGACTGCTGCATCCCCAAAATGATCTATGATTTTTAAGTTAAGGTACAGATTACCTAGCCTCAGCACTTGACTACAAACTTTAACACTCATGCTGTCAGAAGGTTTCAATTCTCTCTCCTGCTCCCAGAATGAACTGCTGTTCTGGATTTTCTTTACAGGTTTTCTCCTGGTTGATACTGTGGCTCCGTGGAGGTAAAATAGTCTTCCAGGAAGCCTTGCAAGTATTCAAAAGTGGGCCGCTCCTCAGGTTCTTTTCTCCAACACGTAAGCATGAGCTCATGCAATGATTCGGGGCACTCCGCCGGGCACGGCATCCTGTAACCACGCTCCACCTGATCCAGCACCTCGCGGTTTACCATACCTATGCAAAACACAGAGAAAACAACACATCAAGAATAAATTATTGACAAATGAAAATTATTTGCTTTGAACCATTTTTCTGTTTTCCACCTACTGATCCCATGAATAGGATTATTTACATGTATCTTGTCACAGTGATATCAGGCAAGGGATGGGATATATCGGGGAGCAAGTGAACATTCAGGTCTTGAAGTTGATGTGTTGGAAGCAGAAAAAATGTGCAATTATAGGGATCTGAGTGACTTTGACAAGGGCCAAATTGTGATCGACTGAAATAGTGAACAGAGCATCTTCAGAATGGCAAGTCTTGTGGAGTATTCCTGGTTTGCAGTGGTTACACCTACCAAAAGTGGTCCCAGGAAGCACAACTGTTGAGCTGTCGGACTCACTGATGAACTTAGTGTGTGATTTCCTGGGAAAGATATGGCACCAGGAGGCACTATGGGAAGAAGGTAAGCTGGCAGAGGCTCTGTGCAATTAAGATTCCTTTATTTTACATGTGTAACAGCACATTGTAATGATTTTTTCACATATCCCAGTTAGGAACTTGGGTTCAAAGTTCAGGGTCACCAAGGACAGATCAGCCCCTGGAGCAGACAGCATTAAGGGCATTGCTCAAGAACTTGCTCACCTTGAATCCCTGACCTTCCTTTAACAGGAAAATGAGACGTGTAAATAATGGTTTGAGCAACATAAGTAGTTAGGGGCGTTTACTTGGTTTGCCAATTCCCCAGATCTCAATCCGATTGAGCTTTTGTGGGATGTGCTGGGAAATAAGTCTGTTCCATTGAGGGCCCCACCTTGCAACTTACAGGACTTGAAGGACTTGTTTCTACCAAATTGGTGGTGCTAGATACCACAGCATACCTTCGATAGTCTTGCAGGACCCATGCCACAAAGGGGTCAAGGCTTTTTTTTTGGCAACACTAGGTGTTTTAACATAAGGAAGGTTTTTATGCTCTGGCTGACAAGTATGTATTTTAGATCATACAAGTGTTGTTTTCTTAAATTTAAATTGAACTGAAAATTTAATATGTTTCTCTTTTGCATGCATCTCAATTACATATAAAATTAGGTTTATAGTAAATTGTGGTTACTCCAAAACTAAAAATTGTGTTTAGTTAAAGACTATTGTGACTGTGGTGCAGGAGCATCATATACACTTTCACAGCCGCTGTCCTTTAACAAACTGAATCGATTAGCCCAGTTCAGTTCAAATATTTTTTGTTATAAATTGAATTGAATTAGGACTATGTCTTTTTCATTGTGGTGAATACATTAGCTATCTGTTACTATACCATTCTATACTATTCTAAGAACTGTACCTATACAGTAAGCTATTTCTAACTGTGTAAGAAAAAGCCAGTTAGGTAGCACGGTTTTGGACATATTGATCATAAGTTGACTGTGTTTCACCTCTTTTTTAACCATAAGCCTTGCAGGAAGATACAGTAGCATGGACAAGATTATAAAAGGAAAACCCACCTTGTTTTGGTAAAACATATTTATGTTTTCCTAAAATGTCAAAAACTCAGAATACTTTTTCCAGATCACTACACATCTATAAAGATTACATTCTTGCAGATGTCTTTAAAAATAGCTAGTATAAATAAAGAACCATATATTTTTTTAATTACATATCCTAATTAGGAAGCTGAGGTCAGAGCACAGGGTCAGCTCTTAATCCCATGTGTCCCTGAAGCAAATAGGATTAAGGGCCTTGCTCAAGGGCTCACCAGTGGTGGCTTGGTGGTGTTGGGGCTTGAATCATTGACTATCTGATCAGTAACCCACCAACCTATAGCCTTAACCGTTTTAGCTACCACTGCCCCATTGCCATAGTTAAACTGGTTTTTTTTATGTTGTACTCAAAACAATTATACTCACACATCAGGACAATTCTCAGATATGACAATTAGTTTGTCTATTCCATATCCTACTTTCCAATCAAATTTAAATAGATTTTCATTTATATTGGTTTACAAACCATAAACACTGATCTCAATTCAGGTCATACTTCATTCACACATAATTACATAATTCATTCAAACATGTGTACCTGGATATGGCACCCTGCCTTTAGTGGCCAGCTCAGTAAGTAAAACCCCAAATGACCAGACATCGGATTTTATGGTGAAACGACCATACAGAGCAGCTTCTGGTGCAGTCCACTTTATAGGAAACTTCGCCCCTGTTGAAACAGATAAGGAGGTACAATATAAGATGAGCTTGTGTAAGATGGTGTAAGCAAATATAAAGCTTGTCTATGTCCTAGATAGTGAGAGATACTGAGATAAAGAGTACTAGCTTTCTCACTCACCCTGTCTCGCAGTGTATTCGTTGTCCTCTATGAGGCGAGCAAGGCCAAAATCGGCCACCTTGCACACAAGGCTCTCTCCCACCAGGATGTTGGCAGCCCTGAGGTCCCGGTGGACGTAGTTCATTCTCTCCACATACGCCATGCCAGAGGCGATCTGAGGACAGCATAACAAGAAGCACACTGAACACACTGCATAATGTAGTGTCCAACAATCAAACGTGTAGTGCACACTGTAAAAAAAAAAAAAAAAAAAAGATTTATGCTCTGACAAAAATGGCTTATTATTTACAAAACCCAGTGTCAGGGTTAGGTTGGGTCATTCTGCTGGGTAATTTCATATGTTACCCCAGTAAGTAAGTAAGTAAGTAAGTAAGTAACAAGAAAAACAGAAAATCCACTGGGCATGCTTTCCCATAATAGCAAGGGATGCCAATAAAATCCACATTTTGTTTATTTCTTCCATGATATGCATCAGGTCAGCATTTGGGTCAGTTTTGCTGAAATGCCATTAGATGAAGCACTAAGCTGATGACAATTCTCAATGGATAGCCAAAAAGAAACCACAGGAAAAATCTAAATTAACCTTATTCCTTAAAATTCATGGTTGTGCACGTGTTGATGATTTGCTCACACACACACAAATAATCAAAAGGTTGCGGGCAGCCAACACTTGTTCAGCAAAAAGCTCAGCTAATAACAATGGAACTGCTCAGACAGGTAACTGAGGTGCACAGTGTAGCACTGCATAATACACAATACCTCTAACAATAGTTGTTGTGCAATCATCCCAGGGTAAACAATTTAATTTAATTTAATTATTCAATTAATAATTAAGTGAATTACCTTCTGAGACATATTCATAGTAGCTTCTCATTTGCTTTAAATCATGAGAAGCTATATCTTGACCACCTGCGATTTCTACTTAATCTTCAAGCTATAATAACTGTAACATCAAGAAATCAAAGGGATATTTATGACTGATTTACTAGTGTAAAAATAAAATAAATAAAATACTACAATACTGTACATTATCTTGTACGTATGTTCTCCCTTTAATTGACATTCAATGACCTATTATACTACTCAAACTACCGGCAAATTCATTTATACTGTATTTGTTGAATTATGTTACTTTTATTGAAGTTGGGTGTGTGAGCTGCATATATACTGTAGGGCATTTGCACATCCCACAAGTGAGCATTCCCAGCTATAAAACCAGTCGCACTCCAAACCTATCGACACTAGTCAGTTTCCTCTTCCATTAAAACTAATTAGTAGGTCAGCTTACTTGTTTTCTGACCCCATATTGAAATTTAGCTGTTTACTGATAGCTAGTATTGCTACCTAAATGTGTGTTTTAGTTAAGAAAAAAAAAACCGTTAGCAGTTGACTCATGGTGTATTTGTTATGGTAGTGATGTTACGATAACACAGAAGCTCCAAAACGTCATTAAGCTGGAGAAGGCGCGTCCACATGACGCCTGGCTCGCGCCGTTTGGCGGGTTCCTGAAAGTCACGTGACCAATGACAAGCGCTGTCGCGCGAATCACGTGAGTGAATCATTATATTAGAGATTTTTGTTCTTAGATTCATAAATCAAGATTTCACAATTAACTTTACATTTACTTCTTATACAATATATGAAGAAGAAAAATGCACACAAAATCATTAATGACCTCAATTTATTTCACAAACTCTAGTATTATTTTTTAATGTTTTTTTTTCTCTCTTTAATTTCTTCTCCTCCTCTATAAATTTTTATTATTGTATGTTTTAATCATTAATCTGTGTATTGAATTCCTAACACTGACTGGAGGATTTATATATTCTGAACAGTGGCTTGTTAGTTATATTAATGGTAGTGTTTATAATTAAAAAAAAAAAAAAAAAGAAAGAAAGAAAGAAAGAAGGAAAATGACTTTGCTATATTTGATCTTCAAAATTTCTTTCCTATACTAGATCTTCAGTTAATTTTTAAAGCCTTTTTGGGATGTCGATTATGTGCATAAACATTTCCTTGAACAGTGGATTTTCAAACAACACACACACGCACACACACACACACACCTGTCATACCACTGTCAATGATGAACGCAACGTTACAGTACTTGGGGCTATCTAGTTGCTACACAAAACGTGTCCACTAGATGGCAGTACAATAAGCCCTTGAATGAAGCTTCATAAAATGAACCTTTTGGTGAAACTACTGGCTGGGAAGCCTAGACACCTAAATGAGGCTTCACCTCACCATCACTAGTATGTGGGATTTCATCACCTGTGAGGCCATGTCCACTAGCTGAGGTAACCGCAGCATCTTCCCCATGTCGCCCTTCAAGAAGTCAAGCAGACTACCTGTGTGCAGGCGCATCCGGAAAAGACAGGTTTGAGACAACATAATGCACATTTTAAGCTGTTTAAGACGACTACACTCTATGTATTTATGGTGAGTGTGGTTCATTAAGGTGCGTACTTATAATATAAATCTTTATATATTATCTATAAATAAAAGAAAATCAAAGGAAAAAGGATGTGCAAGGATAACAGTTATGTCAGGTATTTTATCTTATTATTATTACAATTATAATTATTACCTTGGTTCATATACTCCGTGACAATATAAATGGGTTCTTCAGATACCACAGCGTAGAGCTGCACCAGCTTCTCATGTCGTAGTTTCTTCATGACCTGAGCCTCCTGCAAAAAGGCTTCTGGAGACATGGTCCCTGGCTTCAGAGTCTTAATTGCTACTCGTGTTGTCCCGTTCCATGTGCCTAACCAGACATGTGAATTTTATTGACTTATTCTACTACAGAACAAGCTGAATAATAATAAGCTATTCTCTAACACATGAAATATACAAGAATCTGGGTTAAACATGTGTGAGAAGATACATTTTGGAATATTCATTGTACTGTAGATGGCTTATAAATATGATAAACAATATCCAAATCACATTTAAAATGTCACCCGTTCAAGAAAAAAAAATCATATCATAAAAATACTGATCATAAAGGTTTAAGTTACCTGTGAGCTTAAAATTAGGAACTAGGAAAGTGGTAAAAGTTTATGTAGTTGCAATAAATATGCAATAAACACGTGCTCTTAAATTTGTGATTGAAAGTTACCTGGAAATTAATTAATTCATCTTTTATTGATTGTCCTTACCCATCCAGACCTCTCCAAAACAGCCCTGTCCCAGTTTCACGTCTAGACGTAAAGAATCACGGGGGATTTCCCAGGCATCCCGAGCCAAACCCTGAGTCTGTGGTGGCTTCAGCATTGGACACACATCGGTCAGGCAGTGGCACAAGCCGTCAGCATGCTCTGAGATGGAGAAATGTCTCGTGAATGAAGACATAAAACCCGATTGGCGTGTCAAACGTGAAACAGGCAGATGGCTCTGGTGTACTGAGAAATATTTCTACCTTAATGGTATCCAAGCATGATTAAGAATGTTGGATTAAGAACATTAGTGTAGCAGGGCATTATGTAGTAATAAATAAATGTAGTTTTTACTCTCATAACCGTGGTCCGTTATTCTGCATCATGAAAAGTCCCGGTTTGACTTGAACACCCCTTTGTTCTTTGCAAATATATTTGCAAAAATATATTTTGAGGGTCTAGAGCAAAACATTTGCTTATAGAGAAATTAAATTATGGTTTTTCTTTATTTGTTAAATTGCCTTTTACAGTTACAGGGTGTGCCAAATAGTCTTCATACAGTATTGTACTTTTTGTTTTTCTTCGCAAAGAAATGGCAACCATTTGACCATTTTTAAAATTAAATGAAAGTTTTTCTAAAGACTGTTAATTTCCTTTATGTAAGGCAACTTTGGACACCCTGTATATTACAGTATAAAAGTGAATCAAGTGTCACCACTGTTTAGGTCTGTGCATACAGATGTGATAACGATGCAGTATGTAGAAGATTCCCTATGAGAGCAAAATGTAATTAGGCACCAGTGGGGAAAAAAGATAAAATGGGAAAATATCCTTAATTTTATCAGTTTCGAGCTTAAAATATCACATGCTACAAAGCAAAACCTTCATTGCATTGCTCTTGGGTTGCTTGATCTTTATACTGAAAAACAATAATCAGGGTATGGCTTTTTTTTTTTTAAGTTAAAATGCTGGTTGTGTGTTAGATGTTATTAATCAGTGTGTGGAATCACGTAACCACATCTGTGTTTTGCCTTTCACGGTTTTTCACCAAAGTGCATTTTGCTCTGGTATGGAATCGTCACCATAGACATTGCAATTGCTATAATTTAAACACACACGGTCGGGATTTAAGGGATAATAAGGTCAGTGACTCACTGCGGTAATGGCTGACCAGGTGCTGGAGGTTATTAAACTGTGTGCGAGAGGTAATGTAAAAGCCGCCGCTGTCCAGCTTCCGGATTTTATAATGCTTCACATTCAGCCCTTTAACGTTGTCGTAGTCCAGGACAGACAGACAGTAGGCACCTGGTTTGTTAAAAGCAGAATGGAGTATTAAACAGCAGCAAAAGATACAAACTACAAAATGGACAGTACAAATAACTGCATCTGTGCAAGAACGTCACTAGAGGGCAGTATTATAAAAACATTGACAAATGTGTACCACAGCACGTGCTCTTTTTTTTTTTTTTTTTACTGTCATTCTCTGGTCTTCCTTTTGTCTGCACCCATAGCCACCATACAAACCAAAAACATACAAACGCCCTCGACCTTTTTTCTGATAAGATACACATTATTCCTTGATGAGATGCCTGTCCTCTGACCTGGAGCCATCACCTGCTTTGGCTGTGGATGGCCCGCTTATCTAGTCCAACGTTTGCTGTGAGATTCCTCTGATATCTCTGCTATCACATGGATCTGTGGATGATTTTATTTGCATATCTGCACATGCTAAAAAAAATGTTGCAATCATTAAAGACAGCAGATAACTTGATTTTGATATGATAGAGATAGAACTCCACTGAAATCATGAATAACGCTGATCCTTGTGACTCTATAGTTTAGAGCTGTGGATGGTTAATGACTCATAATCGTAATATCCGGTGTTCTCTTTTGAGCATTTTTCCTCATAGTCTCTTCCTCATGATTCTTCCCCTCTGACTTACTCATCAGGAACAAATTGAAATCTATATCAAGATGTCTGTAAAGCTGCTTTTGTGACAATGTTCACTGATTAAAACACTGTAAATAAATTAAATTAAATAGAATTATTTCTTGAAATATCCTACATAGTTGGAAGCACACAGTTGTATTAAACATGTTATTATTCTAAAGAATAATATTTTCCTTTAGTAACATTAAAGTGACTGCACACCAGACCTCCTTATTCGAGATCAGCACCTGACCTCACTCTTGCTGCTCTTGTGGCTGAATAAACAAATCCCTACAGCTATGCTCAAAACTCCAGGGGAAAGCCTTTCCAGAAGAGTTGCAATTATTATACCAGCAAAGGGGGAGGGGAGAGGGGGGGGGGGAGGGGAGTCATGATCTCGTTTCATATACAGTGATGCTTGAAAGTTTGTGAACCCTCCAGACATGGTCACCGTTTTTGTAAAAAACATTAAAAGAACCTTATTACACATGCATCCAAATCCCAATGTGTAAAGCACACCTTCCAAATAATGGACACACACAAAAAGATATGTATTTTCATTATTTAATTCAACAAAGGATTTCACAAAAACTGAAAATTTCACATGTGCACAAGTATGTGAACCCTTGTATTAGTAGCTTGTGACTCCTTCTTTTGCAGCCATTACTTCAACTAAACGTCTCCTGTAACCACTAACCAGTCTCTCACATCTGCTTATGCGGATTTTATCCCACTCCTCCTTGCAGAACTCAGCCAGTTGAGAGAGGTTGGAGGGACATCTGGCATGTACCAACTTCTTCAGGTCTCGCCACAACATTTCAATTGGCGCCAATCCAGAGTGTCTCCAGAGAGTGTTCAACTTCCTTGGCAGGAGATTCTGGTCAAGAATTTGTTGATATGCTGAAGAATTCATGGTTCCTTGGATGATATGGAGTCGTCCAGGTCCAGAAGCAGAAAAGCAGCCCCAGACCTTCACATTTCCACCACCATACTTCACGGTTGGGAGGAGGTTCTGTTCTTCATATGCCGTGTTGGCTTTTCTCCAAACATGTTGATTTTGATTGTGACCAAATAATTCTATTTTGGACTCGTCTGTCCAGAGAATGGACTTCCAGAAGGCCTCTGGTTTGTCCAAGTGCTCTCTGGCAAAGTTGAAATGGGCAGCTTTGTTCTTTTCTGAGAGCAGAGGCTTCACCAAGCCAAGCTAGACACCAAGGAAAGAGACATTTCTCTCTCTCTCTCTGTTTGTCTGCAATAAGTCTGACCTTATGCGCCTCCATTAAATGTTCTGATGTGATGTTGGGGACGTGGACGGTTCTGCTGAAGGCCTTCAGAATTCCAATTTCTTGCAGGACATCTTTGCAACTGGTGGTGGCCAAAATTAAGAGTTTATGTCCCTACTCTCACTCACACACACACACACACACACACACACACACACAGAGGTCAGTAGTGCTTAAGATGTTCACAAAAACTAATTTTCTAATAATAGAATATAACTTTATTTAAATACCACATAAATAACCTAAAAGTGCCTCGTGCCCGAAGCTTCCTGGGATAGGCTCCAGACCCCCCGCGACCCTGAATACAGGATAAAGCGGTATAGAAGATGAATGAATGAATTTGAACAATAAATAAGGATTGGCATGCTAAACTTCTAAATAGAAATAAATTACATTTTCAGTTTGTGACTGAAAACTAATGTAAGAAAACTTCAAACTTATATTTAAAAGAAATTTAAAAGAAAGTTGTTGATATGGTGAAGTTTATTTACTTTTCTGTTTATGAAAGGAGTCTACAGTGTTGGAGCATTTTCAGTCAGTTTACCCCCTTTACTTTTAGCTGCTATACTGCCTGGCCAAATAGTCAGCATTTCAAAAAGGTCAAATTATTGGACTGCATTAAGCAAAGAAAACAACTAAGGATATTTGAAGTTTCTGTAATTGGGTTAAGAACCCGTTAACATATAAAAACCTGGAAGAATAGTGCTGAACCATCAGTTTGGTGGAAGAAATGTGGTTGGATGGTAAAAAAAAAAATCAACAGTAAAATTAAACAGTAAACAGCCATATAACGGTATAAAAAATACTTTTCAGATTTCCAAACATTAGTATTTCAGCAAATAAATAAAAATCTTACAGGAAAATATCTGTAGACCAGAAAAGTAAGCATCATACTATGTAATAAATAAATAAATAATAATTTCCAGACTAAAAACAAAGTTTCTGGGTTTGCATGCAAGACAAAAATGAGGGTGTGTGACAAACTCCTTAAAAGGATTGTGGCTAGTTCTACATGATGTTCAAGAAAAACTAAACAGCTAATTTCTTAATAAAACTGCACAAATTTTATTTATAAAGACCATATATATTTGTTTTGCTGACATCCTTGCTCTACAGCGATTATTTGTGCATGCCTAAGACTTATGCAGAGTACCGTCTATTTATTTTGTACATTTCCCAGCTGAAGTTACATGTTTATTTAAAAGGACTGACTTGGATAAATGGCTCAATATGATTGAACGAATAAAGTAGTGCTGGAGTTGTTTCAACATTATCTACTGTAGTTGGTAATTCACCCAGTGAGATAAATGAAGTCGACCACTAGATGGCAATACTGAACACTGCACATTGCATGCAAACAAGCAAAGCTTTCACAATAAACGAGTCATGTTTTGCAAACAGTTAATCGTCTTGTCTGACCTCTGCTTTGCCCTTTACAGGTGGCAGTGGAATCAAGAAGTCTGGGAAGAAGTGAATCAGAAATGTTTGTTTCCTTCATTTGGGAACTGTTATGTGAAAAACACAATTTGATTCTGCTGTGGGGCCACAAATGCAAATATACACAAATACAAGAGGATAAGAGAAAAAACTCATAAATAAAGTTTTGTATGTAACTTGTGGGGAATCACACACTTTTATTACATAAAGACATACAAAACAAATACATAACATTGCAGATTTTAAAAACTACTTTAAAAAAAAATTACATCCATGCATTTGTTTTCAGAAAATTGGTTTCTTTTCTCCAAGTCTTCAACCAGTGGTGGTCTTGTTTTTTTTGTTTTGTTTTTTTCATCCTCCTGCTGACATCTATTTGATGGTTATGGCAGAGGCTAAAGCAAGAAGGTGTTCTTTTTGGTAGGTTAAAGTGATTCCTATGTATTTGATCACAGTAGGTAATATGGATGTACAAAATAAAGAATTATACTTACTTAGACATCAGTATTGATTTTCAGTTCCACTTCCACTGCGTAGTGATCACTCACTTTAAGTGCCTGTAACAGTATTCGTAAATATGAACGCATACATATGAAGCATACAGTATGATTGTACTAGTACAGCTGGAGAGGAGTGGCCTTGCTTAAGAGCAATTAATGACTACAAATGAATGTTAAAATTATAAGAAGAGGTAGATTTATTATTCATTCCTACAGGAAGTTGGAACACAATCACAATTTTTTGTACTGATGTAACCTGATTTTTAAATTTAATTAACTGGGATTTTTGGCGTTTGATTGCTTTGAATATTGGTTTATTTGGGACACACAAAAACAGGTCTAGATGTCTCTTAGCTTTGTTTTTATTTAATAGATGCATTGTCACCTGGAGGCAGTGTTATGATTTGGGGTTGCATTTGCTCAGGTCCAGGCTCAGCACTGTTATGTGGCAATAAAATGAAGTCATCTGATGACCTTGATGCACTGAATGACCAGGTTATCACATCTATGCATTTTTCCTTTCCTAATGACATAGGTATATTCCAGGACTCAAATTGTAAAAGAGTTGTTCTGGGAGCACGAGGAATCATTTTTATGCCACAATGGCCACCAGAGTGTGCTCTATAATCAAAGTGTGATGGCAGCCTTTCCAAAATGGAAAGGCAGTGTATTTCTCATATTCTCAAAATGCACATAAAACACAATAGTTCAGGATTAATTTAAACTGACAGTGTTTCTCTGTGTCCGTATAGGTCTGTGTAATGTGTAATGAATGACTGTAATTCATCTGTTTCTAAGCCTCCTCCTCTACTTTATCAAATAGATAAAAGTCACTCCTGACTAGACATTGTACCAACAATGCATATTTACCAACTAAAAAAAGTTACTGTACTTCATACGGCTGGTGTTGATAAAATCTTCAGTTAGAACTCATTGCTCTCCAGTGTCAGCAGTAACAATGGCTTATCTTACCATTGATGCCACAACATGGTGGACAATGGAGTCCTTTTTTTGGAGCAAATAAAAGATGGAAAAAAGTTCAGACATTAAACTTGTCAGTTTCCCGGTTCACCATTCTGATGGGTAATTTCTGACATAAAATAATCTGTTGTTCGATGTTTGGTGAGATAATTATGTAAGAACTACACTGGACACTTCTTTAGCCCATGTTCTGGAAATCCAGAATGGTGGTCCTGAACCACTGATGGATCAACTGGAAGTGTGGCTGACAAATTGTGCATAGCAACAGATGGGTTTCAGTCCGTAATAACTGTATACACACTACCAATCACAGCCATTTGAAGAAATGGCAACTCATATGCAATGTGTAAGCAAATTACTTTAAAAGCCATAGAATCAATGTAACTGTGCTTACATCAGCTTCAGTCAGTCCATACTCCCTCTGGAAGTTAAACGCTCTGGCAGAGTTGGGCACAATACCATCAAGCATCACCTGTCCATACACTACGATCCTAATGGAAACAGAGATGCATAAATACCTGGCTGATTAAAGCAAGTTATATTTAATTTAATGTACAAAACACTGCAAAATACAGTTCAATACAAAATTAAGGACTAGGACAACTCCAGTAATGCTTGACATGCCAATGTTCTTTTTATTCCATTTTCTCTAAAGCAAAGACTTAAAGTACTCATCACTAATGTTCTAGCTATTTTGTTAAAGAATAATAAACCAATGTTGATATCATGTATACATAATTTTTAGAAATGACTTTGTCAATTAGGTTAAAAGCTTCAGTTTGCATCAGAAGTATGTGGAAAATGTTATCTCAGTGACAGTGACATGGATGTTGGTGCCAGATAAGCTGTTTAAAGTCTTTTAGATCTCCTAGAGATCAACCACAACTATCTCTAGAGCTCACACAAAAACAAACTTTAAAAAATGTATTGATAAGGATGGTAAGAGGAGGCCTGTCCCACTGGTGTAAGATAACGAGAAAGCTACTGTAACACAAATAACCACTTTTTACAAATGTGGTGAGCAGAAAAACATTTCAAATGCACAACACATTAAACTGTGGGGTGGATGGACTACAAAAGAAGAAAAGCGCATTAAGGTCCCCTATCCAGAATTCAATGTTTTACTTAATTTGGTAACTCTCTTAATATAATCTGGACGTCAAAGAGATGGTTTCAGTCATGTTTTTATCCCATTGTAAAGAAAAATTCCAGGGCAATTTAGAAAAAAAACTGGCAACAGCAACTATATTAATTAATCTGAAGAGATCAGAACATGATATTAGTACATGCAACACTCATTCATCATCCCTGTATGTACAGTCTATTCAGTATCACAACAAATCAATAAAATGCGGACAAACCTGTCATAAGTGTTATCGTTCTTTGTGCTCGTGGTGGTGTCCACCTCATCAATAATCAGCCAGTGAAAGTTTTTATCTGTGAAGATACCGAGTGCCTTCCTTTCTTTTTTAGACATGTATCTGCCGTCCGCATTGAAGTCACCCAAGATCATGATATTCTGCGTACAAGTGCATATACGATTCATATGTCATGTCCATACATTATAAAGTACAATGATTTTTACTTCCTATTGATAATCACTAATGTAAGGTAATATTTAAACATGAAACCTTTTCATGTTGTTTTATGAAGCTGCTACTTTATTATTTTGAAGATGATGAACTATGATAAAAAACACACTAAGAAATCAAAATTTGAAACCTGCACATCTCAATAATTTTAATTACTCATTTTGAATTGAGTTTCAGTTAACCAGCATACTGTTTTTATATATTTTCTGTTAAGCTGAATTTGGTTGCACTTATTTAATCTGGCCAGGTATACAGAATATTAGATCTCATTAGATCTCCAGTACAAAAAGTTTTGAGCCATCCCTCACTTTGATTCCAAACAGCCAAACTTTCTTGTATTTTTAATGGAGTCTTGAGGAATAGTTCTCCTGAATGACCTTTTTTTTTTTGGCTCTCATTTTGGCAGGTTTTTGGCTCTCATTTTCAGTCCTGTCCCTGTACCTGAGTAGTGTTAGAGAAAATGTTTTTTGTTTGTAAAGCCAAACAGTGACAGATGATCAGGCTGGTGATTAGTATACTGTTGATGCTGAATGCTGAGTGGATGGAACAGATGAGAGGGGAAACGAGGTTGCTGCTGAGGTTGTTAAATGACCAATTTTTAAATAATATCTTTAGGCAGGCACAGTAAAACATTTGTTCCCATTTCTATAATTTAATCTATATGATTTAGTTTTATTTAATAGGAAGAAATAAGGGGTTGCTCAAGATCTTTGCACAGTGTTGTATTTTATGCAGATGTCTGAATGATAGGAAATATGATTTATAAATCAATAATCATTTGGTGGCCTCAACTTTGACTTACATCAGTTTTCCATTTTTTTTTCACCTCCAGGACTACATCATACAGCTTTTTCAGTTCTTTCACCGAGTCTTCCGGCTTTGTGTGGACAGGTATCAGAACCAGGTCCTTCACCACTTACATACAAACACATCCATACACACAAATAGATTATAGCATAAAGCAACATGATTTACAAATCTACCAATTAACCTAAGAGTTAACAGTAAAACCTGATCGATGGCACATATACTGTATATACTGTGTATATATACACACCAACTTGTTAACTTTAATTACTAATTAACTCTCATCAGACATTTAATACATCGTTTTTTCCCCAAACTCCTTACCCCTAAAATGTGATTTCTGATGTGTTACTTTTAACTATAGCTAGCTAGCTGTGACTGCAGCTTTTTGTGATGAAATAGCAGACACTGCTAATATTGATTTAGTGTTTTATGTACATCTGTATGAGGTGAGACTGAAAAAAAACATGATAAGCATTCCCAACATTTTAATTCGGAAGGAAGGCAGCAAAACATGTCCTTGTATCTTCCTTGGTAGAGTCAAATTGATTGGCTGCAATAATTACTAGCTTTAGATTCCAAATTCCTGTGGATGTGTGAAAATGTTTTAGAACATGAGCATTTTTTTTTACATAAGTCTCTTTATTACACCCTTTGAAAACTCGTACCTGTGTTAGTCAAAGAGAATCGCACAATATAAGGTTCTCGATCAAACACGTCCTCGTCTCCAGGTTGGTTTTCCTCGTACTGATACGTGTCAGTCACTTTCACCACAGCATCCCTGTTCATGAAAACACAACTTTAGCTTGAATCTACAGAGTTAAACAATTGTGAAGAAGTATCATTCTGTACATTATTGGTCCTATCATGCACATACTGTATATATAACTGTAAAACTAATTTGTTATATATCCCTAGTATCTCTTAATATACTGTATATAAATATACACAGTCAGCCAAAAAATGTACTGTATACACACTTCAGGAAAAGAAAAATAGTACGATGTATATATATATATATATATATATATATATATATATAT
>JAQMYI010000016.1:9659840-9670620 GCA_030014275.1 Clariallabes melas
TTATGTAACAACCTCAGCAGCAACCTCATTTCCCCTCTCGTCTGTTCCAACCACTCAGCATTCAGCATCACCAGTATGCTGGTTCATGCCTTAAATTGCTGGTTCATGGTTTTTAATCCTAAATCGATGGATAGATCACTATGTGCCTTAAAAAAACAAACAAAAAAAATCCTCTAAAAAAAAAACTAATCACGTACAAGGACTGGACTAAAAATTGCAAGCCAAAAAAGTCCTTTTACACAAGTGAATATATATATATATATTTTTTTTTTCTTTTTTTCTTTTAAAAGGTCCTCCTGCAGGCAAAAACCTCTTGTTGATGAGAGAATTTGGAGGAGAACAACTTGACTTGTTCAAGCAGTTTATATCAAAGGAACACAGATAATTACTTTAATATACATGTAGTATTTACCAGAACTGGCCACTGGAGAAGCACAGGCAAAAAAAAAAACTACTGCATGGGCACAGGTTAATCCACGACATGTTATAAATATCTTTTATTTATATAAAAACACAAGCATAGATATTTGAAACCCGAAACCTACATGACCTGAATTCAATTATTCATTTATCCTAGTCATTGTGAATCCAGGGTAAAGCCTGGGCAGGAGGCAGGAATACACCCCTTAATGGGGCACCGGTTCATCGCACATAGACACAGGGAACATGGAAAACTCAACAGTCATAGTATCCAGTTCTCAGGGTTAAACCAGGTGCCCACTGCGAATCCCCAAGAAATAACGAAATAATTCATTACGCTCTGCACACAGATATCCTATAATTACGTTCCTGAGCTAATACGTTATTTACAGTCATTAGAAAGTAAAATTAATCTTACCAACTTATCAGTTAATCACAGTTATCTGTTTTTTGTTCAAGTTTTAAATGCTCTTGCCAAAATACAAATAGGAGTTTTGAAGTACAAATAGCACCTACTGTATTTAAGTATTGTTTTTGTGTAGCTGTACTTTATTTGAGTATTTTTTTTACATATCACACTTTTAACTTATTAATTCAGACAGCAAAGTGATTAACAGTTGCCTGGGCTAACCACTAACCACTATATTGGTATTCTGGTCACATTCTTGTTTTGAAGTCCTTGTTTTGTTTTGAGTCCTTGATTTTCTAATTCATAAAATAAAATATTAAAAGGTACAATAGTATAATATACATGCAAAACCATCTTACTAGATATCATGTTGAGATTTGCGATGTATGCTCCTCTATATTAATTATGTTAGAGTTTAATGGAGCAAGGGAGAGATGGAGAGAGGTATCAGAAGTAGTAGAGGGTGTGTACAGAATGTGGGAGGATGTGAAGTGGAACAAGGTGAGTACGTGCACTCCCTGTTCCGGAGACAGGAGATCCATAAAGACCAGGTTGTCCAAGCACATTTGTGTGCGCATGTGCGTTTCTACTGAAACAGGTTTTACAACATCGCTCTTACTCCACCCCAATCCAAGGATTTAAAAGCCCTCCACTGGGCACTTGCTGCACTTCCACAGCATCTCCCACAGCATCCTCAGCTTGTTTCCACTGGTCTATTATTTCTTCACCATGAGTCTGAGGAGCAAGAGAATCAGTACGAGTAGTTCTGTAAGGAGCAGTGGGAAGCTTGGTGGCTATGGCGGCTATAGCTCTGGCTTTAGCACAATGTCCCTTGGAGGTTTGTCACCCAACTTCAGCACCAGCAGCACCTACTTGGGTGCCCCCATAACCAGCATCTCCGTCAACAAAAGCCTGCTGGCCCCCCTCAACCTGGAGATCGACCCCAACATCCAGATGGTTCGCACTCAGGAAAAAGAACAGATGAAATCTCTTAACAACCGCTTTGCCTCCTTCATCGACAAGGTAAGATTTGGGTTGTTGGTATAAGAAAGTGAAATGTATTGTTAAGGCAGATCCAGACATGAAATTAAATTCTACAAGGTAAAGTCAACAAGTTGATCAATACCTTTCTTTGCCTTAAATTGCTGACATTTCTACTAGAAGCAACACATCCTTGTTTAAAGGGCTGCTTCACAAAGACGGTATTGTACTTCGGGTCTGTGACGCCAAAGTAGGAGTGAAATTGTTGACCCCATTCCATTTTAAAAGGATACTTAGTTTTAGACATCTAAGAAGCCCAAGTGTTCTCAGACAGGAGTGATTTGCTTAACACTGCTGGAAAGCTCATGAAAACGATAGTTGAGCTTTAGCACCATGGCCCTTTTCTCTAAAGCTGGACTGTAACCGGATAAAAAGCAGGTCAGGCTTGAGCGAGTCACCTAAGACACCACTATCCCTGAGAGTATGAAGAGAACCTTTGTGCGCTTGGGGGACAATGGCAACCCAATCCCAGGGGCCTCCTGGGCTGAAACAGAGACTTTTACTGATACCAGTGAAGGCCAAAGGGGTTTTTTAAGTACTGGCCTCAGATCAGTGTTCAAAAAGAATGAGATTGGATTTGAAGAGAGGTGGCTGATCTATGAGCATGCCTTGTACATCTAGCTCTGCCACGCAAGTAACTGAGGGATAATGTTGCTCCATTAGTGTCACTCCCCTGGCACAACAGCAATAAATGAAACCAGTCTAGCCTTTTAATATGTGTGATGGACCAATACACTAAAGGACATTTAATTATCCCATTCAACCAATAATTCCACAGAATCAAGCTTCTTTAGGGACAGCAGACAAACCTCAATAAGCGAAGATGTATAATTTTACACATTAAGAGACATCATGAGAACATTACAAGTCTGGTAGTAGTTAATAGCATATGCATTTAATTTTAAAGCTTCAATCACCCACATCTAAAGACCTATACAAACTGTAAATTGAATTGGGAATCCATGAATCTTTGATCAGTTTGGCACCACACCGGACTTCATCCTTCAGCAAGGGCTATAAGATACTACTGATAATAACAGGCATCAGGGGAAACAATGAGTCTTTTTGTTTCAGCTGCATGGAGTAACATAGCAAGGAGATCTTTTTTCCATCTCATTTTTGGAACACTTCCCTAATTCTAGCAAACATTCCAAAAGTTTTCATTATATTATCTTTGGCTTTTTTTCATTCACAGGTGAGGTACCTGGAGCAGCAGAACAAGATTCTGGAGACCAAGTGGGAAGTTCTGCAGAGTCAGACCCCCGGCAGGTCTAACATTGAGCCCATGTTTGAGGCCTACATGGCCAATTTGCGTAGACAGCTAGACGTGGTCAACAATGACAAAATCAAGCTGGATGGAGAACTGAGGAACATGCAGGGGCTGGTGGAAGACTTCAAGCACAAGTAGGGATCTCTAATAAAACAAACAGGAACTAGAAATGTCTTAATATTAGGTTGGGTTACTGAAATAGTACATCTAAAAATCCCACAAAATATTAAATACTGGTATTTATAGTGAATTGTGAATTGGAATTTATAGTAATCCATTCATGAATCTAAATGATATTACGATTCTTTAAAACATAAAACATATGAATGATGTTCTTTTATTCTATGGAACAAAGATTTTTCTCTTGTGTCTTAAAGAACAGATAAGCTCTGCATGTACAGTAATCCCTTCCATTTCTGTTGGCTTTGACTCAGGTACGAGGAAGAGATCAACAAGAGAAACAACCTAGAGAACGACTTTGTCATCTTGAAAAAGGTTTGATTCCACTACTGTTCTCTCAGGGGCGCTCATATTGACAATAGGTTCTTTTGTGTGCTTTAGGTCTAATCCTACTACAATGAGACAAGGGAGAAGAGTAAACAGCCTGATACAAAGGCACAATGAAAGTGTCAAAGATTTAAAAAGATGAATGTTTATAAAAGCTGAACCTATATATATTATATTTTAACGAAACCCTGGGTGGGGTTAGAACAGGCATGGGCAAACTACGGCCCGGGTTTTTGCGGGTTTTTGCGGCCCGTTAAATGTTTTGATGCGGCCCGCCAAACTTGAAAAAATTTAATAAATTAACCTTGTTAATGTTCTATTTCCCCTGCAATTCTGATGTTTCCTCACTAGATAGCGCACTCTAGATATATTGGCTTTGTTGAGGTGAAACCTAGGCCTATTACTCCACGTTTGCACTTTACCCTTTGACCCATGCCATCTATCTGCTCCTGTTCCGGCCCCTTTGTCAAATGTTAGAACTCAATGTGGCCCACGAATCAAAAAGTTTGCCCACCCCTGGGTTAGAATGATAACAAGGAACACATTTTGCAATGCTTGAAACCTTAACTTCTTAACCACTCATTAAGGCATGACATGTACTGACCTGTGACATTTCTAGAATTACATATTACAATATCTTATATTTCCATGTCTGTTCTCTGAAAAAACCTCGTCATAAATTCAAATCAAGCACACATATCTTGTCTACGATGCAAATGATTTATATTACTAACACAAAAAATATTTTTGTCACATTTCAAAAAGAACATAGTGATTGCATTATTTTATGAACTGTAAATGTTGCTGTAACTGAGAGTAGCTTTGGAGAGAAGTTGCTGAACTGGGTCACTTGTCTCTCACATGCTGTAACACAAGTACCTGAGGGATAATGTTGCTTCATTAGTGTTGCTAGCCTTGTACAACAGCCAGCACTCTAGCTTTTAACATGTGTGATGGACCAATAAGTACCTTTAATTGTTATTTTCTTATAACCAATAATTACACAGAATTCATTTGAGTTAATAAGTGCATGTTTGCAATGATGTACAGCAAACAAACCTAATCTGGATAAGCTTTATTAGAAAAGAAAATAATATGGGATGTTTGAGTTTAAAGCCTGAAAAACTACTTGTTCTCTACAAAATATGTATGTATGCAGCTTTTGCCCTCCAGTCACCACTCCCTACAGAGTTTACATTTCCGAGATGTGACAAGTGATGCTTTTTGATAATGATCGCCCTCATGGGAAAAAGTACATGTACAAACCCCTTCCTGTCCAACATGTTGAACTACATTACTGTGCAAAAGTCTTCTTCTTGCCTCCCTGGTTTGATTCCCACCCAATGCCTGAACTCCAACCGCTGGATGCAGTACCAGTCCCAAGCTCAGATAAAATGGGAGGGTTGTATCAGAAAGAGCATCTGGTGTAAAACAAGCATACAAACAAACAAAAATCCTGTGCCAGGTTGTGTGCGGATCAGATGGTGCGCTGTGGTGTTTGATTAAATAAATGGGAGGTTTTACTGCAAAAAGTTTCTCAGCAGCAACCTCATTTCCCCTCTCGTCTGTTCCAACCTCAACATTCAGCATCACCAGTATACTAATCACCAGCCTGATCATCTGTCATCATCTGCACCTGTTTCGCACTGGTTCATGCCTTAAGGTAGATGTTTTTTACGCTTGCATGATTTATAGGTCACTATGTGGTTTAATAAATAAAAAAAGCATTCTTCTTAAATTGGTCAGGGACTGGACTGAAAATAAGAGCCAAAAAGTCATTCAGGAAGTCTGGAGAACTATTCCACATGACATTACAAATACAAGAAAGGCTGGCTCTTTGGAAATGAAATGAGGGCTGGCTCAAGACTTTTGCGCAGTACTGTATCTACTCCTAATGGCACTGAAATAGATATTATTGTTATCAAATTTCTTAACTGAAGTTAATGCATCAGGTCATAAAACTGTTGACTTTATCCAGTTTTTCAGCTACATATAGTCCACAGATTTGCTCTCCCAGCTCCCAACATGCCTTTGGGAAGCCTGAACAGAAAGGGCTGCAGGATTTTATCCTAACCAGGCAGAACAACATCTGATCTCTAATTAACTAGTATGTGTGTTTAAATAACTGATACGTTGTATTAGGTGTGTGATTTAATAAATGTAATAAATGAAAGGTGTTATTAAACCAATATCGGTGCACAGAAACATATATTTCATTCCTAACCTGAAAACAGACCTTCACACCAATGAATTGTTTGTAGGATGTAGACTCTGCATACCTGGTGAAGGCTGATCTGGAAGACAAAGTGGGTGCTATGACTGATGAGATCAACTTCCTCAAGACTATTTACGATGAGGTAATACTGCCGTCTCCGGCTTACTACTTAGGCTTATAAGTCTGGATTTAGATATATGTTCATTAACTAATCTTAAAAGAGCTACAGTATACAAATAAAACATACTTAGATCCAAGTGAATTGAAACGTAAAGACGTTTCTTTGGATGACTTTACATGTCTAGAAAAAAAACCTACTGCAGATATAGATATAGTAGATATAGTGGAAGTGGAAGTAACTTAAGTAGGTCGCTAGCATTTTTTTCCTTGTTGATACAGGAGCTGCGTGAGATGCAGGCCAGCATCAAGGACACCTCCGTTGTAGTGCAGATGGACAACTCACGCAACCTCAACATGGACCAGATAGTGGCTGAGGTCAAGGTCCAGTATGAGGAGATCGCAGCCAAGAGCCGCGAGGAAGCTGAGGCCTGGTACAAGTCTAAGGTAGTAGACTCTTTGAGAATCATGTGAATCATGCTAGAATTATATACTATAACATAAGACGTTTAATTATTATCTCACCATAAGTTGATGGCACTGAAACATACTGTATATTCAATAATCTGGCTGTAGGTTTTCATCCAGCATCATGAATTCCTTCATATTTTAAAAAGTAAAAAATTTCAACATGATTATCCCAATTAATGTTCAGTCATTGCTACATACACTGGCATGTGTTTGTGTACTCTCTCCAGTATGACCAGATGGCCAGCCAGGCTACACAGTATGGAAACGAGCTGAGGACCACGAAGGCTGAGATCGCCGAGCTGAACCGCATGATCAGCCGCCTGCAGAGCGAAATCGAGTCCATCAAGGCCCAGGTACAAAACACATGAATAAAGAATGACTGATGAATAATGATGAATAATAAATAAACATTTTTAGGGGAAATAATCTAAGTAAGAAATCTGGTCAAACACATACCATGTGGCACTGGCTTACTAGATGAAGTTTACATTTTTATATAAATTAATTAACTAATCTTTCATTTAGAATATGCAAAACTGTGGGTTTTTAGAATAAATTTGGGTTATTTTCTACTTGCAGGCTGTAAGGGGTAAAGTATTGGGTATTGGAGGTATTGAGATGTCATTACTGAACAATGGGAATAAAACTTTTTTAACCCTCCTCTTCAAATATGCAGATTTTGAACATGAGAATGGTGAAATATTCTCATGTATAAATAAATGGAAATCATTCATTCATTTATATTTAGTAAGAATTTTATCATGGTCATGGTGAGACCTACTATGTGAACGTCCAAAAATGATATATTTCTACATATTTTTTGAATAATAGCTGACCTTTAAAAAGTGTCCAATAGTTGTAAGACTTAACTAGAAAACACTCTTGCTCCCAGCGCGCCAACATGGAGAACCAGATCGCTGAAGCAGAGGAGCGTGGTGAGCTGACTGTGAAGGAGGCCAAAGCTCGTATCAGAGACCTTGAGGAGGCGCTACAGAGAGCCAAGCAGGACATGGCACGCCAGCTGCGGGAGTACCAGGAGCTCTTGAATGTCAAGCTGGCACTGGACATCGAAATCGCCACTTATAGGAAGCTGCTGGAGGGCGAGGAGGACAGAATTGGACAGCAGGGCATTATCAACATTCAATCCATGCAAGGTTACAGTGAGTATCAAGCTTAGAAACATGACTATAAAACAACTAGATTTGGCAAATATGTTTTGTTTTTACCACAAATGAAAGGCATAGTTTGGCTTTTTTCAAGTCTTAAATAACAATTGAGGTGCGTATACAGTAAGAACATTATCATAAGTCTTGGTCGTTGTAAGTTTTTCAACTTTGCACACCAACTGTGAAGTTTGTCATTGAGACCGCAAGGACACTGTAAGTAATTGTGGCCCAATTCAACAACCCTCGTTCCATGCAAAAAGTTCCAAAGTTTAGCTGAGACACTCATGATTCTTCTCATAATGCCACTGAGCAACAATTTTAACCTTTTTTCCCCTTAGCCAAACTTAAAAAAAACAAAACTATTCCATTAACAAATGTTGGTTCACGTCTACACTTGTATAGCTTTAGACACAATCACCTCAAAAGATGTTTGGCTCAGTAATAAGATTTCTACATGAACATTAATATTATTACATAAAATGTATTTTCCTTAAAAACACATACTGTACGTGCTATTTCAAAATGATTAGCAATAGTATTTTTAGCTCTGCAATGTCCTTTTGTCCATTTTTATAGATAACAGTGTGTCATACAGAGTCTGAAACCACATAAACAAGTAGGTTTGAGATCACTAAAGAACTTTTGAGGTGAGTGTGTTTGCATGACGCCAAACCCGAGGCTAGAACCTTCCCAAACAAATCAGCAACAGCAGCCTTATAGCGTTATTGCAAAACTAAAAAGAAAAAAGGAGGAGAATTATGTATGATCTTTTTTTTTTTTTTTGGCATAAAACACAAGTATGTCTTTTTTATTCTAGGCTCCAAGGGAATGAACGGCTACCAGCAGGTCAGCTCTCCACCCCCTAAACTACTGATTAAAACCACGGAGTTTCGAGACAGCACCAGATTCAGCACTCATTGAAGTCTCACTATAAAATATGATATCTTTAAGAAACTTTTGTAATAGTAAATGTAGGATCATTTTATGTTAGAACTGTTAAAAGAAACTATATCTATAAGGCGTCATAGACCTGATATAATACAGTACTGTACTGAATAAAGAGTTATGGAAAACAAAATGGTTATATGTACGTACATAAGTAGACCTTTATGTTTATTTAATCTTTCTTTGCATTAAATCTCATATTGCCTAATTTGAGATTTTTTATTTACAAAAACACAACACCTTATCCACAACTGCATCTACGCATTTGTTCATAAAGCTATGTAAAGCCTTTAGAATGAAATTGTATTATGTGACATTAAAGGAACTGATTTTTCACTTACGTACTGTAGATCGATCATCCAAGATATTTGGTGTCTAATTTTTGTTCTTAATGTATTTTCTATTTGAGCTAAAGACACTAATGTATCTGGGCCATTTTTTGTACATGGTCCTGGTCAGGGGAATTCTTATGCCAGGAACACAGAATGTGATGCAGGAATTCAGCTATACACGGCTGTATACATGGTCAATACATGGTCATGTGACTTGAATGAGAACAGTCAGATCGGAATTCATGCAACTTTTTGCCACTGTGCATGTGTGGGGATTTCATAGCCGTGCTAGCAATAGCTGGTAAAACAGCTAAAGTAAGGCATCTGGCTCTCTTCCTTCTTCTGGATTGAAACAAATACAGCCAACTAACTCATTGCTATCCTTCAGAGTAAAATCCCAAGCATATTTTTGCTAAAACCACATCCGAATTCTTTAATTACTGAGTGTATGCACATATGTGATGTGTTTTGTGTGCGGACAAATCCACATTAGAGTCAGATAAAAGCCACTTGTAACTATGAATGTGAACCAGCATGACACATAAATCCAATCTGACCAAACATGAACAACATGGCTTGTAATGTGAGCGTAGCTTTAAAGTCACCAATCCACATACCTGCATGTTCCTGGAAAATGGGAGGAAACTGGAGAACCAAGGAGCATGCTTGCACAGACAGTGACCTAAGCTCTGGGTCGCCCAGGGATCCTGGCACTCTTAAGTGTCAGAAGTGTAAACCAGCCTGTGATATTAACTATAAAATGCATTGTTATAGTAAAAATCTAGTTTAAAATTACATTATTTGTTTTTAACCCTAGTATTCAGTATACATTTTACACCTCCTTCAGAACTAGTGGAGAATTTCTCATTGTGTTCATTTTCATGCGTTTCTGTCACCCTGTGTCTATGACCTCATGTGTGTAGCCTCTTCCAGTTAAACAAGTTCTAGACTTTTCAGCTAAATTACACAGGAAATCATCCATCTATTTCTGTCTACTGCTTGTCCTGTTTAACTCAAGGATAACTCAAGTGCCAACCCATCGGAGAGAACAGGTGTGCACACACACACACCACATGCAATTGAAAAAGGAATACCTTTCACCATATATTGAATGTCTTTCAACTGTTGGAGGAAACTGGAAAACCCAGAGGAAACCCATTAAGCATGGGGAGAACATGAAAACTTCACACGCACTTAGACCTGAGGTAAGATTCAAACCCCCAAACATAGAGGTGCGGGGCAACAGTGCCACGTGCGGGAAATTAATTATTTTTTTTTACACTACAAAGTACTTGCTTTATGTCCATAATAACAGCCTTTTAGCATCCACACAGAAATGGGTGCTATTCTATTGCCCTCATAATCACTAGATCTTAACCTAATTGACCACTTATGGGAGATTTCAGAGCAAAATAGTATTAAAAAACCAGCACTATTCCAGTGACTTGTAGAATCTGTACCAATGTGTTCTGAAGTTTTCTGACAGCTCGTCGAGGACTTCATTCTCACCAAGACACTTTATACAGTTTTAACTTTAATTTGTTAGCTCTCTTGTACCTCATTGAATTCCACTGTGCTGTAATGCATAAGTGGCAAATAAAGGTTTAACTTTTTCAACTAAGCACATAAGCACAAGTTGAGCAAGAGCTCCCCCTGGTGGAGAACCATTCACTTGAAACCCTGAGTCAGTTAAAAAAGGGGCTTCTAATCTCACACAGGCTCCTTTAACTGAGAACTAAATTCCACAAACTCGCTCCAGTGCACAAGAACAAACATAATTTCAATTAAATTTAGATTTATTCATTCATTCTCTATACCGCTTAATCCTGTGTTCAGGGTCGCGGGGAACCTGGAGCCTATCCCAGGAGACTTCGGGCACTAGGCGGG
>JAQMYI010000016.1:9673971-9688901 GCA_030014275.1 Clariallabes melas
AATTTCTAAAAGCAGACCTTTTGGAAACTAATACTTAGGGGGAAATAGTTTTGGAAATACCTCCCCTTTTCAATAGTTTAATACCTGTTTTATTTAATAATTGCTACCAAATTATTAAAATGTTTTGATGGACCTGTACTTGTCTTGTGTTTACCCAATCACGCGCTCGAGCTGATTAAGCCACACCCCCAGGGGCGTGTCCTGTTTTACAGCAAACCTAATATTTGTCTGCCAGGCTATTCATATTCCCATTTCAAAAGGTTGGAATTTATACTTTTGTAAAAGGTAATCCTAATATAATTTTATCTACTATGCAGAAGGCCCAGGTTAGATTCCCGTCCAATGCCTAAACCCCAGCCACTGTATCCAGTGCTTGTCTAAAGCCCGGATAAAATTGGGTTGAGACCTGCATCAGGAAGGTCCTCCGGATAAAAAACCTGTGCCTAATTGGGTGCGGAACACACAACTCCACAATCACACTGACTGGGGAGATTAGAACCTGTAATCCTAGAGCAGTACGGATTTTGTCCACAATCCACGATAAAGTTGGCTGATGGGAGTGAAAGTGGTGATGACACACCTTCTAATTGCATGGTCTTTCCTGATTTTGATTTCTTTCTACATAGTAAAACAACACTGAAGGCCTACAAAATATGCTATAATCTTTGAACAGTTGATGTATGTCTGCTACTTAACTCCTTTATTCTGTAAAGCCTTCATTACGGCTGTAATCTGAGGAGGTATGAAATGGTGATTTTTGAGGCTGGTAACTCCAAATGAACAACTTCTCTGCAGCAGAGTTAATTTTTTGGTCTTGCTTTCCTGAGATGGTCTTCATGAGTGCCAGTTTCATCATGGTGCTTGATGGGTTTTGCAAATGCGACTGACAATACTGCTCTTGCAAGAACTAATCCAGAACAGCTCATCTTCATGTCTTAAAACAACTGACTGTTTTTGTTACTTAATATCATACGTTATTTAATAGTTTTAAAATCTCCAATGTTGGTATATAATGTACAAAATGAATCACTAAACAAAATGCAACAAAAGGTCTGTCAATATCTGTCAACATCAGAGACTAGAAGCATTGCTGGAGCAATAACTTGTGGTAAATATTGACTTGTATTTGGGGTAGCTTTAACCAAATTAGATGACCTGTCCTACTTGGTTTCAAGTGGAACAGGAAGACATATCTCTAGAAACCTGTGTCATAACTTAAAAGTCGTTCTCTTTCCATTTCAGCGAGTTCCTCATGCTGACTTCGAAACGATTGGCTGACGTTGGATACCGCGTCTTCTCTGGATCCATGATGCTGCTGACTCTGTACGGAGGCTACCTGTGCACGATGCGTGGCTACCGCTACTGGCAGAGACAGAAGCAGCTCCAACTCGCTGCAGAGAATCAGATCACTGACCATGAGACAGTCAAAGACTGATCATCTGTTATCAACATGCAGGAACACCTGTTTCTCTTCTGCCTTTAGGGAGGGACATTCAGATGATGAGGTCTCGCCCACTGTGCATGGCGAATCTATATTTAACTGCACCGTAAAAATGCTTTATATTTTTGAAACTTTGTTAAATGTAATATAGTGGAAATGTCAAGTGGAAAAAACCATTTACCGGTTTATGTTGCTTATTCATTAAAAAAATGGAGTTACCAGTGTTTCCTTTTTTCCACCCTCAAAAACGAATTGATTATATTCAGAGTACAAATTCCAAACTAGTCTGCTTTAATCCTTGTACAGTTAAATACTTGTCCTTTGTATTGCATAGACACAGCTTTAAATAATTTTCAGTTGATGGCTATTTCACACCAGGTTGTTCATCACATCACATGACGGGAGATACTCACGTCTAACATTAATGTATCGATATAAAACATTAACAGTGCACTATTTGCAATTATCAGTGTTGACCTGAAAACAGTCAATGCATTTCTAACTTCTCATTCACTGATATTTTTCTAATTTAATTTACTTCAAATGCACAGCTTTGTTAAATACAAAATTCTCAATTAAAAAAAATACAGCATGCAGGCAGCTTTAAAACATCAGCAGAAATCAAATGCCATTGATCAGCTGAGACATGTTTGGTGTCTGACTTCTGCACTGGATCTAACAAACAGTCAAAGACTCACCCATATAACCGATCATAAATACACACATAACCTCTACCATAACTTGTGGTACAATACCTTCAACTATGGAGTGGAATGTTACCCAAGAGGCTGCCTGTACTGTACAACAATAATGTTCAGCTATACACACTGGGGGGAAAAAAAAAAAAACATGATCCCAGCAAATACAAGGGGTGTTCAAATTAAACTGGGAACTTTTAATTGTGCAGAAGAATAGAACACAGTTATGAGAGTAAAATGTACCTTTATATCGCTATATAATCTTCTGTTACACTAAAGAACTCATCCCAGTGTTTTACTAAAGCTTATACCATATCAAGGTAGAACGTTTTCCAAGAACGCTGGAGCCATGATCGGACTGCCTGCATCACGTCTGAAATGCTGGCCTCCCAGGAACTCCTGTAATGGCCCAAACGTGGAAAAGTTTCCACATAAATGTCATTAAGTTTAATGCCTTCATGCACAAGAAAGTCCCAGTTTTGACTTGAACACTCCTTGTAAAATATTAATCTTTTCAAATTTATATATTTCTTATAAGATTACAATACACCAAATATAACATTATTAAGCTAATTTCTAGCCATATTTTACAATTTTTTTTAATTTTCAATTGTCTTGTTTTCTTCCCTAAAAACAATTGCTTAAAATATAGCAAAAGTATCCGCTAATAAAACAAGAAAAACATTTACATTTAACAATAGTCTAGAAACAGATTCAATAATCTTGTTTGGTTTATTGCAACCTTATTTAAAAAAAAAAAAAAAAAAAAAAAAAACCAGTAAATGCATTTGGGTGGATTTAAGACATTTGAGCTTGTTAAGACAATGCAATAAACATTTTTATCCTTTTGTCTAGAGTAAAGTAAATCATACTGTTCTCTAAAGCAGGTATGTGTGGCATTACTGACATACATAAGTATCCCTGGCTATACCAGTGGACATGATTCAGAAGCTCTTACCCGTGTGGAGAGAGAATGCAGTGTGTTTCAGGTGTGTTTTGGGATTGTGTATCATCTCGTGAAGGTTAGGATTAAAATTTAGCGTTGTTGGAGGGGCTGGATCTGGTTACGCTTTACCCCCTGGACTTTTGGTTCAGCAGTGAGGAGGAAGCATCAATCCCAACAGACACCAAACATTCCTAAGCTGGATGCATTTTGTGGTGAGGAAAAAATGTAATGTTTGGCCAAACCACCATTTTTTTCTTTTGCACTGAGATAAGATGTATTATTTACTGCAATGGCAACTGCGTCTCATTTTTCATATGACATAACGGAGTACCGAACCATCTCTCAGTGTGAACAGATCAAGTCATGTTTTTAATAAACTTATTTTGTCTCTAAATAAAATCAATCAGAATGAAAAAAAAAAAAAAAAAAAAAACAGGCAAAAGACAATACACAAGTAACCGAATGGTGAATTGTGTAAGAAAGAAAAAAAAAAAGAAGAGAAAGACGTCAAATACATGAAGGCTGAATAAAAGTGAAAAAACGAAAGAAAAGATGAAGATTTAGAAAAAAATGTGATCACACGTCTGCTTCTGAAACAAGATAACTAACTCGTCAGTGTCCATACAGCCAACATGACTCAGCACTTCATCATCTCATCATCATCGTCGTCGACACAATGTCCATACAAAGTGTGTAAAAACTGGGGAATGTGGTGTATAGTACAGTTTTGTCAGGAAATGGACAGATGAGTCAAAAATTAAGACGCTGCAGGAATAACAGTTGTGGTGAACGTCTTGTGAATCGCCACCGTGTCACTAGCTGTTGTCTTTGCGGGTCCAGGCCGGGGAGGTGAAATGGCCGTTGGTGCTGTTTTCCCGTTTGGCTGAAGCTGTGATGGTGGGGGTGGTTTCGGGTTCTTCCTCTGAGCTGCTTTCGATATCGCTACGCACGTCGTTGGATACCTGGTACAAAGAGAAAAATCGCAAGAATTTTTTTTTTCTTATAAACATAAAAAGCATGGATATATACGTTAGACAAGACATGCTATGTCTTTTGTCCTAGTGCGAATGATTAGCGTGTACTGCACACGGCCAAAAGTATGTGGACACCAGCGCATAACACTTGTGAACCTTTTAAACCTCCTGTTCCAGATTTGGCCCCTGGTTTTGCTGATGTAATAAGTTTTTATAATACGTGTGTGTTTATGTTGTAAAGTTGGGCATTTTAACATGAGGTCTAAGGAGACTGACTCACTTTTGGAACCAGCTCCCAGTGGACATTCAAGGACCTGCACATTTTAGCATTTCTGCATTGGCTTCATTTTTCAGAACTGAAGGAAACACCTGTGTAGATCTGGTCATAGACATTCACACTGAGGCTGTGTAGTGTGGTCAAGGTCTGTGCAGGAACCTTAAGTTCTTTCACTCGATCTATGACAATGTCTCGATATGTCTTCATGGACCTTACTTTGTTTTGCATATGAGCGCTGACATGTTCCAGTGAAATGCTACAGCGTACACAAACGTTCTGTTTCAGTGTGTGTCCATCTTTGTGACAGAACCACATAAAAGGTATAATAGTAAAGTGTCCAGAAACTTTTGGCCATGTATTGTAGCTCCATGAAGTACACACTAGGGTTGTGCTAAATTGACTTTTTCTTGTTGATTATTTTCCATTAGCAAATATTACTGTATGTAACGTGATTATTCAGACGTAAAAAAGAGAAAGGCAGTACATGAGCATTTACATATAGTTTTTTTGGTTTAAAGAAAATACAACAGGGTGTAATTTTACCGGTATGCACTCGAACTCCAGCACTTATAGGAATTCAGGATTTTTAATTGTTCATGGGGCATGAGAATGCAGCACAGAGTATTTTGAGGAGCCTTAATGTAAAACTGCGGTGCTCCTACATGCAAAATATGTAATGAATATCTTCTAAGAAAACATCTCTGGATATCATGACAATGCAACATTGTGTAAGGAGGATGAAACTGTTATACTACATATGATGCAAATACTGCATTATACGTCCGTATGTGATTCTTAGACGTTTCCAGTGTGTTAGTGTGGATGCATCACTTTTGGAGTTTGTGAAGGGTGAAACCAGAATTCTTGAAATTGCAATTTTGTACATATTTTAAATCTATAAAATGTAAAACATTCTCCTGGGTAATTATGACGGAGTGCATTTTCAATGTGGGAAAAGGATACTAACAAACTGAAATCCATCGCAAAATATATATTTTTTCCTTCAGCACCTTTATAAACACTGGACTGAAATATGACGGCACTATCTCAGAAAGGAGAATAAGTGGAAGAGGAGGCACACTTACTGCTGAGGAAGGAGAGAACGGGGTCTACTAGACGAGAACAGCAAGCGAGGTTTAGACAGAGAAAAAGGCAGAGATCTCAATCAGGAAAGAGTGATAGAAAGACAGGAGCTGCCTTCCAGCCAAGAGGAGAGGGGGAAAGAGAGAAGCCGGTTCTGCAGTGGGGGGGGGAGGAGTAACAGGTGAAAGATAAGAGTGTGAAAGAAGGTACAGATTTTGGAGAAAAGATAACAGAAACGCCAGGAAGAGGAAGACTTACTGCAAGGGTTAAATGCAATATAGAGCATTTCATCATGTCCAGTATAGCCAAACTAGTACTTTCTGCAGTCACGTGATCCACAATCAGAACATTCGCAATTTTGTCAGGTTTTTTAACTTAAGTATAAACACTTTCAAGGACAGTGCAATCAGATTTATGTTATGGTGACATTCACAGCTGTCTCATAAATTAGATTTATTAAAATCGAAACACTTCACGCAGATTATCGATGTAGTTTACATGCTGTTATTGATCACTTGAGTTTCTGACCTATTTTTCTCCCTGACTTGATTTTCACATCACTTTACTCTCTGTGCTGTCTGACTGAGGCTGCTGTGTGTTCTCTCATGCTGGTGTTTTTAGCTGTATGATAAAATCTGTGCAATTGACAAAAATGTGAAATCTATCTAATTCAAGCTTTAAGGAAACAGCAATTCAACATTACAAATATAACAAATACTAACTCAATACCATGAGCTGCTTAATGACGCTAATGAAAACATAACAACAGCCCTGAATTTAACCTCTAAATTAGCAAACATTACATAAGTTAATCCTATATATTGGACATTTATTGAGTTTAAGTTACCAAACATTAAGTTTATGATGACCTAAGTATAATAATATGCTAATATACTGTAGCGCAGCCACGTAAGGGGGTTGTTTATATAGGCCAATTAAGATTGTAAATAAAAATAAAACCGCCTGGCCTTATCATGACCCCTATATGGTTTATATTGTTCCCGAAAGACTGTGTCGGGTCACGTGTGCCGGCATTAAAGCGGAACCAGCAAAGGACTTGGGGTGGAGAGATGATGATACTCAGCGATGTTGTTAAGAGAGGGCGATTGTTTGCTGCATCTGGAGGATTACGTTTCCTTGGTGGATTAGTCTTGCTGGACACATTCAATACCCCTCTCGATCCTAATTTAGATTCTCGACCCCGTTTCAGTGTGACTAGGTTTAATATCTTAGCCGAGTGTTACAATACCTTAGATAATATGGTCACTACACAAGCACCAGCGATAACTGATTAGCCTCGTGTCCCTGCTGGATGGCTGATTATTACTACTACTACTACACTATAGTAAGATGGGATAATTACACAATACATTCAAATCCCAGGAATACCCAACCCACTGGTGCGTGCATAGCTTAAGGTTCCATTTAAATTCTAAGTTGCCTTGGACAAGACACACACGCAAAAAAAAAAAAAACAATGCCTAAGCTATAATAATAATACTAGTAGGAAAAAATACTGCATGTATTGATGTAAATGTACTTCCTAAACAATGCTTGGTTAAGAGCTACAAGCTATGAATAAAGATAAATGAGCGCCCTCTAGAGGCCCAGAACAGTAGCTTACCTTTCCTCTCGTGAGGGCTTTGAGGGCTAAGCGTACTATGAGGTAGGACCAGATGATGTGCATCACCTGCAGCACCAGCAGCAGAATGTTGAAGAACCACCACGAGGTGTACGGCCCAATGATCTCCCAGCTCTCAAACAGCGTACTGTTCAGGATCCTACATCACACAAGCACAAAAACACACAAACATTACTCAAAGCATTTTTGCTTCATCAGACAATAAGTCAGAAGCAGCATCTCTCCTAATGGTCTTTGAGATTTAAGCTTTCATTTTTAATTGATGTCAACACACGTATTTTCCAGGACAAAGAATGTAAAATATTAAAAGGTGTCTGTGTGATACTGATACCAAAGTCAAAGGTGTCAGCCTGAGACTGGCCTGACACACGCTCTAATCCGGCTCACCGAATACATTTCAAATCGGTGTTTAAAATTTTAATCATTTCATGGGCTCTAATTGAGGTACGGTAATTAGAAAAAGAAGAGATGAATTTCTGTTGTTCCACTAGGAGGCAAATAAGAGCAATAAACTTCAGGAAGCTGAACATTTGAGGCTGTTTCACAATAAACAGCCTGCTTTAGTGAAGCTGGTTTAGTTAATGTTAACGTCAGTAAGCAACCAAGCAGGCATGGACTAAGAAAGTGACACCAGAGTACTGCAGACACATTTTTCCGCTTCAGACATCATACTTTTGATTATACTTTGACTATTGATCGTTACATAGGAATTTCATTGTATTAAAATAACAAATTATTATCTTGATTATCATTATAATAAAAAAATGTAAATACTTTTGGCCACCACTGTACTTGCACAATCACAACCTCAATGATTGGTGTATTTATACCACTTTATAAATAAAGTGCAATTGAAATTGAACACTTAGGCTTTGACTTAATTTGAAAGAACAACAAGATTTTAGTTAAACTTAATTTTTTTTTTTTACACCTTTAAAGGTTCTCTTCTCTCGTCCAGCCAGTGGCTACATACTAAACATTTACATTTAGGCATTTGGCAGATGCCCTTATCCAGAGCGACTTACATTTGTATTTCATTATACATGTGAGCAGTTGAGGGTTAAGGGCTTTGCTCAACGGCCCAACAGAGACAACTTGGCAGTTGTGGGGTTTGAACCTTGCACGTTCCGAACCATAGTCCAATGCCTTAACCACTGACCCAACAGATAAACATCAATCTAAAAAGCTGTTTCATTCATATTGATGTTTACCATCCAATCATTTCAGTTCCAAAGAAAAAAATCAAGTTCATCAATATAGAAAATGTAATTTTTTAATTTTTACTTTTTATTTTTTTATTACTAATCTATGTATCATTATTCATTATATTATTATATCATTAACTATGAGGGTCATTCAAGTCAAACTGGGACTATTGATGAAACTGCTCTCGAATGAAGCTTATGGAACCTTGAAAAATCTACAGATAACTTGTCATCAGCTTGGGGAAGAGACACATCTGTCCATGGGAACTGTACACACAATCATTTTACAAACACCACTTGCACATTGCAGGAATTTAGCCAGGAATAATCAGCCCTGACCTCCTGATCATGGCTCTGGAGTACTGAGAAAGCTTTCTACCTTGATGGCATCCAAGCACTAGTGAAACACTGGAATAAGTACATTAGTGTAGCAGGGGATTATATAGAGAAATAATAATTTTACTCTCATAACTGTGTTCTCTTATTCTGCACAATCAAAAGTCTGGTTTGACTAAAAAACACCTCGTAGTTTGCACAGTCATGAGTCATGACATACAAAGTAATGCCTATTCATGGGGATGAACCATACCTTATACAATGTATGCATAGTCTTTTTGTTACTGACTTGCAGTCATCTGTTTAAGGGAGATGTTTAATCTGTAACTTTAAATTAAATAATGAAAACATTTTTGATAAATTAACACGTAGATGCTGTTATTGCGCAGGAAGATTTATGTTCATGAAGATAAGCAAAACCTGTCTTATGATAAATTAAAATAAAGATTAGCAAGACATGTCCTGCCCACTTCGCATCAAAACAAGAGAAACTCTGCAAAAGTACAAATCTTCGTTAATCGGATTAGAAGGCAGATGCAGATTTAGGTTTTTACCTAGAAAAGGTTTATCGTGGGTGGCGTAGGTTCAAACCAGGGTACTGTCAGCAGGCCACTGTCGAGCTCTTAACTCTCAGCCGATTGGATTTGTGCCTTACTGCCAAGTCACTCTAAATAAAAGAGTCTGCTAAATGAATAAGTGTAATGTAAACCTCGCGAATGGCTAAAGCGTTGAATGAGCTTTAGGTCAGGTGTATTCGAGCATTGTGCTGAGCGTGTGCGTTGTCAGCGCTCGGTTCCTCCTGCACTGCTGCATGTGGTCCGAGTAATGACACCGGCACTCGATCCCTAAACCCCAGACACTGAATCCGCCTGCTCACCTTACTCTCTGACGATGAAGGAGATCGGAAGCGGTTCTTATCAGAAATGGCCTTAAGAGCGCTTAATTGGGCTTTTACACACACACACTGAGGCTGCGAATTTCATTTTCGGATTGTAATTTGTACAGAGACAGACAGAGCAAACACTACCAGTGTAATCACCCGCAGAGGAACTAGTTTGTGTGATCTGCTTAAGAAATTCAACACAAACAGCATCAGCTTTTAAGGACACATTCGATACTTTTTTTTTTTTATACTGAATTCGAAAACACACTGCACAAACACTTGGCTTTACTCACCAAAAAGGGTAAATGATCAACCTTGTCCCAATAAAAGATGCACCAAATGACACAAACAGGAAGTCGCACAGGCGCTGGTATTTGGCATAATTGGCTAACTTGGCAGCCTGGGGAAAAAGAAATACAATATCATATAGAGATGTAAAACACTATACCTCGACCAAGGTCGCAAATAAAGTTTGCATTTACAGTTTTTAAAAAATTACAGTTTTTCTTTTTCCAAACTGTACCTCCAAGAGGAAGTCGGAGCTGTCGTGCACAACCAGGATCAGGCTGCCCACACGCACCATGTTGTTCACGTATGAGAAGCTGATCAGGATCACAGCGGCCAGATGATGCACAGACATGAGGAGGAAGTCCTAAAGACATGGAAATAAAAAGACGCATAACAAAAGATTTAAGATGGTTATGGCAAATGAATAATATCTGCAGCACATTCGTGTTATGGTGCTGTTGAGAATGTGGACAAGCTTCTGAAATTAGAGCTGTGCAGCGGCCTTTTTCATCAAGCCATCTTTCATCCGTGTGAAGCTGTAGCAACAACTAAATAATGTGTATAACGTAGACACTACAAAATGCCAGAAAATCAAATTTCAAATAAACATTTTTTCCCATCGAAAGGATTCAATCCTTTTTTTTCTTTTTTTTTTTACATGACCACAGGTTTAAAATCATTGTGTAGTCTAAAAGACAAATGGTAAACAGACCACTACAAACTCGCGGAGTGTAAACGAGGGGTGGATTTGTCTGATGGAAAAACCTCAACCTTGGCAACAAGCACAAACTGTTCTGTTGATAATTCATGCAAGAAACCTGCTCATGATCAAAACAGTATGCACAAAAAAAGAAAAAAAAACAGATGAAAACTGACTTGTGCTGACAGAGCTTGATTAAAAAAATTCTATTTAAACACAAAAGGAAATAATATTGGGACGACCTTTGGAGAATGTTATTTTGCCTACTGTTCCTAGCATACGAACTAGAAAGTGTATATATATTATACATTTTATAGTCATAAATATGTTGACACATGACCAAATCCATCAGCATTATGATGGAGTTGGTTGCTTTCCACATTTATAAGCACTTAAATTCTTCTGGGAAGAATTTACTAAAGATTTTGGAGCATGGCTCAATTTGCGCTTGTTCCGCCACCGACACATGAAAGGTGTTCCTCTGTAAACCGTGTCTTCATGGAGCTCGCTTTGTGCACAGTGGCATTGTCATCCTGGAACAGGTTTGGGCCTCTGCCTCCAGGTCTTAGTTTTGTCCCCAATTTAATTTGCGGCACAATTTAAAGAAGAGCAACATATGGTTTACATACGTTTGGTCATAATGAAACGTGCTAGTTCTGTACGTTGTATGTACACTTTAGGTCTCGTGCAGCTAATGAAGGCTATATAAATCTCAAAATTTTAACATACTAAATTTCAAATAAATTTAATTGATTATATTTTTATTTATTGTTATTTTAATTGCGCTACCACTATATTTCTTAGGTCCAACCTTTTTTTCTAAAACAGGTTTACATGTGATATTTGAAGTATTTTAGGAGAAAAAAAAAAGGCAACGAAACAGCACAATGAAGCATGATGGAAAGTCCCCTAAGGGGAAATGATGAGAGGAAGTGGGTTAAAAGCCGTACCGAAAACGAGCAAAAGAACACAGTGCCCAGGTGCGTTTCATAGTTAAATGAGATAAATCTGTACGGAGATGTCATAACGAACCTACCGCTTCTTAAACTGAAGTTTTATGAAGGTTTGCACCAATCAGAGGTTAAAACTGTAATTACCTCTTAAAAGCTGTAAGTTTTCTTTTGTTTTTCTGCAGGACTTTTCTTTGTTCAAAGTAATATGTAAGTGAGAACTCCTACTGCAATTACAGGGCTATTTAAACCTGCCTCAAGAAGAAGAACGTCATGAAACTCCATCCACCAAGTTGGTGCACTCTCAGTGCTGGTCCAATGCCTGGCTAAAATGGCAGCATCAGGATGAGCAACCAGTGCCAAATGTAATGTGGAGATGGGATGGACTGCTGTGGCCACCCCTAAATGGATGTGGTGTGTACGTAAAACAGCTGTAGCATGGGTTCAATAACTGGTCAGAGAACCAACCACAGGCACGGAGTTGATATATGGGGGAGGTCCCAGGTCCCAACTTACCCCTGTGGGATTACGGAGGGTTTTTGCAGAAATGCAGTATGCATTTTACAGTATGCAGAATAAAACTTGTCTCACATCTGATTCGTGGACCTGATAATCCTCTGTAGGAGTTCCTGTGTGTAAAGTTTTAGAATGTGACTAGGATGCCACAATAATATGGAATCACACACAGTGGTAGGACAAAGTCACAAGTCACAAATTGTACTCCCAATTATTATTTATTGTGCAGGTTTATTTACAGTTTTGTGACAGTAGTGTGTATTTGAGGTGTCGGTGCGAACGGTGCTTCGAGTCTGTGCATGTTGAAAATATTTGCAACATGCGTGTGAGTATGTGTGTGTATCTGTGCGAGACTGAATGAGAACAGATCAGGTGGGTGAAGTAGGTCACTGTGCCAAGAGTACACTAAAGACCCACAGTGCACTGTGGCATGCAACAACACACACAGAAACATGCACTGACACCAACCTAAATAAAGATAACTACCAAGAATACACTTTACACATCTGTAAGCAAAATAAACTAATAGTCCTTGACAGATAGGGTGATTGTGTACAGTAAATTTCCAGATCAGTCATTCCTAATAACATGGTCACATGTGAGGATGCTTTTATACAGGAGTGACGACACACACTCACCTTCCTTTTAATGTCTATAAACTGGGAGAACATGAGAGACCAGTAGAAGGCCAGCTGAGTCATATAGTAGGGATACAGGCCGGGAGTGAGGCCCTTCAAAAAGAAAAGACACACACACAAAACCGCACTAAATATACAACACTCAACAGGACATCACTAATAAAATTGAGCTAATATTCCATATTCATGACATTATAACTGATTTCTTAAATAAAAGTATTCTATGATGACAGAATTTTGCTGAATATCAATTAGCATCTGCTGTACTTTACAGAATTTGCAGTCTTTGTGGCTCTGCTAGATATCTGTAGTTAGTGAGCTAGTGACAAACATTTGGACAGGAGTAAGAAATGCAGACTGTGGAAGTATGTAATTACAATTCACAATAAAATTTTTAATTTCTGATTTCTTGCTTGTTGCCGGACTTATTTCTAAGTATGAGGGAGTTCAATTCTAACCAGGACTTGTAATGAAGTTCCTCATGAATGAAGGTGTAAAACTGCTTGCAATTTATACAATACTGAAAGCCCAGTATGGTGGCGAGAACCTTAGCCTATAAATATAGCTTATAATTATAAGCTATAATATAATTATATTATATAATTATAATTATAATTATATAATTATATATAATTATAATTATATAATATAATTATTAGCTTATAATTCGAATGGTGCAAACATTTTAAAGAAGGCACTGTGTCATATGTAGGCCCTCAGTGAATGACGATTCTGCCCGAGGTGGCTCGGAATCCACTGCGGTCGCTCCCATGAGCATTCAGCGAGTGGAAAGTCTGATCCTTGAAAATCGAAGGAGACGCGCATCTGTCTTTGGGAACTGTACACACCATCATTCGCCAATTCCACTTGCCCTCTATAGGGCTGGGAGTTATTGCAACATATCCTGTAGTCCTGACCTTGCTCCAAGTGATTTTCACATGTTTGGGCCATCAAAGGAGTTCCTGGGAGGCCAGGAAATCCGATCATGGCTCTGGCGTACTGAGAAAACTTTCCACTTTGAGGTATCCAAGCACTAGTGAAATCCGTGTGAAAGGGGATTAATTAATATGTTGCTTTTAAAACGCCCTGCTAATAGTGTTTGTCGCGGGAAGTGAAAAAGCTTGAGAGCATTATTCCGTGTACACCACAGTTACTATAGTAACAATAATGTTTAGGATGAGCGATTAACCCAAGATTAACCAAACATCACGCTCGTGTTAAAGCTGGACCAGCATGGTCTGATTAATCACATGACCAATTAGATTCGAGCTCCACCTTGCTAGGGTATAACCAGAGATAACTGGTATTTAAAGTCATATATGGTGGATATCCTTTAGAATCTTTGACATTTTAAAAATGAACAATGGTAAATAAAATTAACCCTTGAGGAATTGCTATGCTAGGAGATGAATAAAACCCTTCAAAATGTGAAAAGAAAAAAAAAAGTCATCTACATTGGGGTTGTAACAGTTGCTCTACTTTTCATTGGCCTGTGTCGCACCACCCTGTCATGGATTATGTTCCTTTAACAGCACACACTGTTGTGTTCAATTCCTGACTTACTATCATTACTCATAATAACAGCTATTTAGTGTGCAGTACTGGGGCTTAGTCTAGTTAACAGTGTGCTGTTTCATGTGAGCCCCCACCCCTAAACAGCCAGAATCAGTGAACAATGCCTAGTCTAGCTTCTCAACACAGGAAAATACTTATTCTCCCCATCTGTCTGCCACAAATTAGGAGTCAATGAATAATGCACATCACTTCCTTAAGAAGGACCTGTGCAATGCTCCTTCGAATGGTGCCCAAAACACGAAGCACTTTATTACAAACTCAAAATGCTACGTCTATGATAAAGACTTCAAGTATAATAGCAAATGCCCAAGGATAAATAAATACAAAACGGTTCAGCAACATACTGGGCATAATCATCTCTCACCTGAAAGGGGTAGTTGTACCAGCAGTGTCGTGTGTCCCACATCCAGGGAGACTAAAATAGCATGCACACACACAATTATAAATATAGCACTTAAAATGATGGGAAAAGCATTTTCATTAATAAAAACTCATATTGAATTATGTCAGCAATGTGTAGTATTATGTTTTCCTCTAAAGATGTCATAATATGTCATAGTATATACATACATATATATACACACACACACAAACATACATGAAACACAGGTAAATATGAAAAATATGTGCCTCTCTGACAGTCACATAACAGCATCAACAATGGTGCTCCTACTAATATCTTCAGAAAAAAAAACATAATACTTAATATAATATAATATAATATAATATAATATAATATAATATAATATAATATAATATAATATAATATAATATAATA
>JAQMYI010000016.1:9727582-9750755 GCA_030014275.1 Clariallabes melas
CTAATACCTCTCATCCCTCCCGCTGAGAGAGCTCGGCCAATTTAGCTCTCTCGAGGCCTCCGGCTGTGAGAGGAAAATAGCATCACCCGGGGTTCGAACCTGCGATCTCCTGATGATAGGGCGAGCGCTTTAACCTACTGCGCCACTCGGAGGCCAAGCAGTTACAATTTTAATGTGCTAAATAACACGCTGTTTCTAGATTTACAGTCACATTTAATCTCGTGGAACTTCTTTTACTATCTTAAAGTGATAGCTTTACTTCTGACTGTTACAAAGCACTTGACTTTTCACGAAAATGTTAAATAAATGTCACCATATCCTGTGAATACCTCGTCACCAGAATTCAACAGTGACGGGTTATAAATGATGCCTACCAGCATCATGAGTTTTCCCTATGCAAATACCTGGTCACTTAGGATATCTGCCACTCTGTGCATGACGTAGTTGCGGTCGCTTCCCGGCTCCAGCATTTCTTGGCGTCGCTTTTGGAGGCAGGACAGGAAATGGCTGTGTAATTTCAGCAGGCTTTCCAACTGTGGGAATAAACAGTCCAGACTGCGCTCGTCCAGCTGCAGAGTCTCACGCAGCTCATGGACGTACACTAGCAGCATGATCTTCAGCGTGCGCACATGGTGCATCTCTGTCTGGATCAGCTCTAAAACAAACGCAGGGAAAATTAATATTGTATAATAAACAGAAACCTGGAGATTGACAGAACTTTTCTAAAGTGACTCATACGTAAATACCAGAAGGTCAATATGGAAAAACATAGCAAGAACTTGACTCAAAAATATCACCTGCTAAACTACAGAAATGCTGTAAATGCTGTACTGATGTGCTGTAAATAGTGCCAGTTAATTTTAGTATATAATGTTAACACTCGCTGGCCACTTCATTCATCAACTAGTTGCTAAAACATTTCTTAAAGCTTTTGTTCCATATTGACATGATGGCATCATGCAGTTGCTGCAGATTTTATCAGCTGCACATCCATGATACGAGTCTCCCATTTCACCACATCCCAAAGGTGATCTATTGGATTGAGATCTGGTGACACTGGCGGTCATTTAAATACAGTGAACTCATTGTCATCTTCAAGAAACCATTTTAAGACAATTTTAAGTTTGTGATATGGTGCTTTATCCTGTGGTCTTAAAAAAGATGGACCTGGTCATCAACAATATTCAGCCTGTGGCATTTAACCAATGTTGAATTAATATTAAGGGTATTAATATTTTTTGTCCAGTGTCGGTGAGCCCATGCAAATTGTAAAAGTCTGATTGGCGTCTGGTCCTCTGCTGCTGTAACCTAACTGCTTCAAGATTCAACATCACTGAAGTGTGTTCAGAGATGCTCTTTGTTCACCCAGTAATTTAAAAATACGATGCAGTGGTTTCTTTCATTATTCCAGAGTTCCCCCATCCCTCATCACGCAGTTACAATTTTAATGTGCTAAATAACACGCTATTTCTAGGTTTACAGTCACATTTAACCTTGTGGAACTTCACTGAAACATTCTTTTACAATCTTAAAGTGATAGCTTTACTTCTGACTGTTACAAAGCAACAGGAGATGGTTGACACCAACATCCAGGCCATTCAACTTTTCTTCAGCAGGTCTCTACCATATCTACATGCCTAAATGCATTCAGTTGCAGCCATGTGATTGGGTAATTAGATATTTGCTTTAACAAGCAGTTACGACTCCTCGCCATACCACAAGGGGGCGCCTGCATTCTTTTTTTCTTTTTTTTTGTCTGCCACACTCAAAAATGACTGGATTGTGCCTACCAGTTTTGTGTTTCTCTCTTAGCCAGCCCTCATTAAGTTATGTGTTTTCCCTCCTTAGTGTTGAGGCACTGTATTAGGTAATCCTGTTGCTGTCATGTTATTTATACTGTGGAAAAAAAACTGTACTGTACAAAAGCTTGTGTTCAGGTTCGGTTTTCTTGCTTTATTCTAGTCCCTTGTTTGATTTTATCTAGTTTTTGGACTCTTTTAAAGTCTTTATTATATTTTAGTTGTTTTATATTGGTAAAGCATTTCAGAACTGATCCATGACGAATTGTGTACACTTATATGGAATATCATGATTGTCACCAGTATTTTACAATAAATATCTATTGATTCTGATTGGAATAAGCTAATTAATGGTTACAATTCTGTACAAAATTTGTAGTTCATCCTAAAAAAAAATGTAAAAAATAAATAAATAAATAATTTTTTTTAGCCCAATCCGAAATCTAAAACAAAAAATGAAAAAGAAAAAAAAAAATCCACACAATCTAATATGTTGTTGGACCGACTTTTACTTTGATTACAGCCATTACATCATTTTGATAAGCTTACGCAATGTCACAATATTTATTTGCATCTGGCCAATGATGTGGCTGATGGCAAATTCTGAGAGACCACTATTGGTAAGTGAGCGTCACGTTCATCTCTCTCTAAGATCTTGTAATGATGATGGGAGAATTGGACTGTTGAATAAAGTCTGGAGGCACTAGGCATGACTAGGCATCTGCTTTTATTCTTACCCTGATGCACGTATCATATTCTTTATGCTCTCTAACAAATGAAAGCTTTTTTCCCCCCATTAGCATCACTGATAAGTGGTTTTCTTAAGGCTACACAGCTGTTTAGTCCCAATCCCTTGAGTTCTCCTCCTGTGCATGAGGAAATGGTCTTACTTTTATTACTAACCATAGCCATGTGATCTACTGTTGCTTTTTTTTACTGCTTTTTTTACTGTTTAAGTGATGTCCCATCATGCTCATTCAGGATGTTTTTCTGAACACATTTCTTCCTTGAAGTTGGTTCTCCACTACCCTTCCAGGTTATTAAATAAGGCGTTTTACTGTTCTTAACCAATTTTAGAGTTTCAGTATCATCTGACATGGTTGTTTAAGTAATGAGAAGCTACTCACTGCATCAGTTTGGTTTAAATAACTTGTTGCCAGCTAAATACATATTAATCACTGCAGTAATTATCCAATGGAAGGCTTTTAAGTATTTGCTTAGTTAAATCCAAGTGATGACTTTTTTTGCCCAGGCAGTATTAATTAAGATTGTGACAGTGCTAGTGGCCAATAAACAGTCCCACGACTACCACTGTCGTGCCACCAAGAAAGACCTTTAAGCATTACAATGTGCATTACAATTTGCCATTTATGGCATTTTATTAAACAAACTTTAAAAAAGCAGTAAGCAAGTCTGTCATACCACATTAGGGGGCAGCTTGTGTCCTGGCAGGTATTTGACATTCTCGTGCTCAGTGTTAATAATTTCTGTAAGTTTGCGTCCGTTCACCATTTCTTCAAACACCCACATGTTCACTGTGTCATCGAATGTGGCATACTTGGTGGTGTTGGTGCCCACGATCTTGGCAATGGCAGAACCCCTGTGGATCAACAAAAATGTAGACCTTCATTATTACTGAGAAGTGTTTAAGACAATAAAGATTTGGGGGACCAAGCACAAATGTAGTCCTGGAGGAGATCAGAGGAATAAGGTGAACATATTGGAAGAAAAGCAACATATTATAAGTAAGTAGTAGCACACTGTACTGTATTTAGGGAGCTGTGAGAAATTAATCAGTGTATTGTTGGGATAGTGAGGAATGACACTGCACAGTAAATTCCCCAGTGTGGATTTAACACATTCAGAGTTTGTCTGAGTCAACTGGACTTATCCAAACAGTGGTGGGTGTTAATTCAGCACTGGGGAATTTGGTGTGTGTATAGTAATTAAAAATATGTGGAGGCCAAGTTTCCCTTCATTGGAACCAATAGACAAAAACTTGCTTCTGAGCACAAAGTTAGCTCCATGAAGACATGGTTTGTCAATGTTGAAGTGGAAGAACCTGAGTTTCCTGAACAGAGCTAACCTTAACTTCTAAACACCTTTGGGGTGAAATGGAATACCAACTGCATTGATGTAAGGCTTGGCCTCCTGGCCCCACCTCAGATGTTTCACTGCCATGCGTTTGTAAAAGTGTGGATTCATTTGTTTATTACAAAAAAAAAAAGTTCAGGATATTAAGCATAATGATTTTATGCCACATTACATTGTAAGTGTTTCCATCATTTTTGCCGTTTTAACTATCTGTAGGCTGTTAAAAACTGCCTGATCAGTAATTTCCTTCAATTAGAGGCTTAATCATGGATTCATTTTACCGGGCCTCGCATGGAGAGACAATTCTAACTGTAAACACACATGACCTTTTGGACCCATACCTATGTCTTTGGGAACTTTTTCTAGGGATTATTGGGCTACTATAATTCTGCAAAAACTTCTAGTGGATAAAACATATGGTGTATCAGAGGATTCAAATGAGAATGGCGAAGAAGCAGGCATGAACCTGGCAAACCACATCCAAATAGTTTAACACCGGTTTACAGATAGTCCCCTCAGTATGCACTGTTTATTAATTAACAGCCCCAAACCATGTCAGGTGCTGTTTTGTTAGCCTGAGAACAAGGAAAGGTCTCAGGAGCATCAAATCTGAACACCCACGAAATGTGACCTGGTTCATCTGGAATATTACAGAAAGCAACATTTATAACCTAAATACTGTAGTATGGAGTATATAAAATGTTGCTATATTTTGTAACTGATATATAATTATTTCATAACTAAGTTTTGAAATAATCTCAAAAATAATTCTTGAGAAATGATCAGATCGTGGCCCTGAAGGGTGAAAGTAACATGATTTCCTAACACAGAGCTTGTGATGCAACACAGAAGGGTTTAATCATTACCTCCATTTCAGCAACACTGTCACGGCTCACGGGACACATACAGTAACATTTTAGTCCGGCTTGGGGACATTTATTTTAGGACTTAGAAGGCTTTGTAAAGTTGTGATATGCTGTGATGTGGGATTTGATATCAGGGAGAATCGCAACAATCCATTAGTTAGGAATGCTAACCGACGTCCTTAAGGTTTTTTTAGAGCCATGGACCAATTTGACTGCAAAATCTTTATTTCATTTATTGCAGCTACTGTATATGCCTCAAATATACACCAATTAGCCATAACATTAACACTGATTATCAATTATATACCAGTAAACTGGTGACAGGATCATGGAAACCCAAGGATCACTTGTGCACGTGGGGGGCCTGGCTAATCTGTGTGGACATGCAGCCAACCTGTCTAGTTTATTCCCACTAAAGAGTCAATACAGCACAAATCACTGAAAATGGTCAATGTTGGCCACAATAGAAACGGACAAGAACACCTAGTGCACCACAGCCTGCTGCACATGGGGCCAAGCAGGCAAACAGCCGAAAGCTGCCGAACCAGCCCTCAAAATCCCCAGATCCTAATCCGATTGAATATCCATGGGATGCCCTGGAGAAACAAGTCCGATCAACGTAGGCCCCACCCTGCAACCCAGAGCATCCGAAGGATCCACTGGAAATGTCCTGGTGCCAGACACCACAGCACGCCCCCAGAGCTGTTGTAACGTCATGCCTCGAGAGGGAAGCTGCACAATACTGCGCATAATGTTTTGCATTTTAATGTTTTATTACGAATCAGTTAAATAATCGTCAAAATACTTTGAGAACATTAATTGTATTTCAGACCATTTTACGATGTAGATCTTATCCTAGGAACAATGGCATGACCAGTATGCACACCAGTCTGTTGCAGGTCAACATGCTTGCACACACCCAGGGGGAAAATCGGAAAAGCCAATCCCTCCCTGTAATAGTTTTGGGAGGTCAAAGGAAACCAGAGAACCTTGAGGAAACCCATATAGACGTAGGCAGAATATAGACAGTAGCCCAAGCTCAGGGTCAAATCCCAAGACCCAGGAGCTGTAAGGTTCAATGTTGCATACTGTAATTCAGCCTTTCCAGACATGTGTACTACATCTGATCTATTTCTATCCATTTTCATTTGACACACACACACGTTCCAAACATGAGACAAATGATCCAAGCAATTTGTTTCACAAGCACAATGGGTGATGAAGTGTAATCAGCGTAATTGCATCAGACACAACGTCTGTTCTTTGTATAGTACACAGGAACAGACTTTGACATCCCACCTCATTGATCTCCAGCAGAAATCAGCTACTCTTTGAAACAGCAAATATAAGTCAGGAAAGAAAAAGTAAAGGAACCGGAGTAGAAAATATATTTAAACTGTGTGATAATACTTTTGTAGTCAGTCATGGCTTCTATCTCAGAGCATTACTCAGCATCTATACATCTCAAGGGTAATGCTAGGAATCAATGTACTGAATCGATTCCTCTGGACAAAGTGAATCTTCATGTTTGATTCTTTCGATTTGTAGACTTTCTTTCAGTATTTGATTGAATGCAATCGATAAATGAATGATAAAGAGCACTACATGCCAAACAGCCAATCACACTTTAAAAGCTTAACAACTGACATGATGTTATCATAGTTAATTAATTAAATGACATATTGGTAAGCTGAACTGTTAAATAGATATAAGCTTTTAATGAATTAAATCCTAAACTCCACACATATGCTTTTATTCTTTCTAAATCTTTCTATCTTCCTTTTTTAGGTCATTTCGCATCTCACTGCATATCATACTGTGTATGGTCATGTATGTGACATAAAATTTGATTTTTACACTGACCTCGACCATTTGGGAACACTATTTTAAGACACACACTTTCACTCTCACTCATTCTCTATACCACTTATCCTGTTTAGTGTCACCAGGGGGCCTGTATCCTGTCCCGGGTATATGTATGTATGTATATATGCATTAATCTTCATACATACACACACATGTACCGTATGTCGGAAGACTAATGCATGAAATAAGTAATACAAATTGATATCGTAATGTATTTGATATATTTAATTAAGGATAAAAAAGTTTGTGTTTAATTGTTTGTAAAAGTATTTATTGTGCATTAGAATAGTAGTCATTTAATTATCAGTCACGATTATTTGGTGATTATCATTGTATTTATTTCCATTTTTACAACTATGGTTGTAACTAACCCTCACATGCTCATTTACACAATACGGGCAATTTGGGAACGCCAATTAACCTAATCTGCATGTCTTTGGACTGTGAGAGGAAACCGGAGAACCCGGAGGAAACCCACCAAGCACGGGGGAGAACGTGCAAACTCCATACACCAAGACCCGAGGCGGAAATTGAACCCAGACCCTGGAGGTGTATGGCAATAGTGCTAACCACTAAGGCACCGTGCCGCCCACATACAAAATGAACAGGTCTTAATATGTAATAACATAAGACGAATAAAACTTTTGCGTTTAAAGAAATAAGACTTGAATTAACACATCATACTTCATTTACTTACTCACTCAATCATCGTCTAGAACGCTTTATTCTGTATATAAGGTCGCGGGGCGACCTGGAGCCTATCCCAGGGGACTTGGCGCATGAGACAGGGGACACCCTGGACGGGGTGCCAATCCATCACAGGGCTCACACACACTAATTCACACATTACGGGCAATTTGGGAACTCCAATTAACCTAATCTGCATGTCTTTGGACTGAGAGGAAACCGGAGAACCCGGAGGAAACCCACGAAACACGGGGAGAACATGCAAACTCTATGCACGCCTGTATTTATTTGTCCACAATTTTGTTTCTAATCACATTTAAAATGATTGTATTTATCATGTAATGATTCAATCACATTTACAGTCCAAAAGAACAGGTCTTAATACATAATAATTCAAGTCTTATTTCTATAAACTTAACACTTTGCACTTCATTTATTTGTTCCTAATTTTGTTTCTATACACATTTAACATGCCCTTATTTAAGTTATTATGCTCACTAGGGAACCAAACACTTGTTCTTGCTAAAAGAATCGAATGATTCAAACATTACCAATGACTCGTTCAAAAGAATCGGTTCCTCGGGAAGCGACTCGTCCATCAGTCCTTATTATTTTATTTATAACCAGGTTGCTGTATATGAGAAAGCTCTGTCTGTTAGGATAAACCGCCTCTCTGCGACCTGTTCATATTACTGTGCGATACATGTAGAAGCGTGACAAAACGTGAAACATGTCGCCGCAGACACACACACACACATATACACACACAGGCGAGTACTCACCAGTTACCAGAGCCGATAAGACAGACTTTCTGAGGTGCCATGGTGTAGTGTTGGAGTTTCCAGGCTGTTCGGAGGAGCTGCTGCGCGCTTCAACACGACCCACACTCCACTGCAGCGCGTATTTATAGTCCTGGCGCGGGTTGCCAGATTCACACCCGTCCCACCCCAGCTGGACTAGATAAACTCTCCCAGTACATTCCACACAAGCACCAAGGCAAATACAGTGAAAGCTCAGTGTTGCCAGATCAGGCAGTGGCTGACCTTTATATGTGTGTTAATTCAACAAATTTGTTATTCAAGTGAAGTGTTTAATAACCAAATCTGGCAACCCTAGGGCATGGATCTGTGGGCACATGGATGGATCTACATACACATATGCAACAAATAAGTTAATAAGCACTACTTTAGTGTATGAAATTACATTAATGGATTTTATTTTATTAATCCATAGCTATTTATTTCTGGAAGACTCTACCTTCAGATTGACCAAAAAGCTAGTCTCTCTAAAAATCAATCAATAAATAAAAAAAACAATCTGTAACGACTGAAAGCTCAGACTTTTACAGTTAAAGGTTTCATAATCCAGGTCTCTTATTTGTCCTTTATTGATCTTGTCAAAGAAAGAAAGATGTGATATAAATTAATCATGTCATACCTTGGAACATGACTCAATATTTAGGGTTATGAAATGATGCAGTAAACATTGATATAAGCTCATCTTTATTATAAGGCTGACACATTCAAACAGGTTTGGTCCATAAAAGAAGAAAAAATAATTTTTTTGTAATGAAAAAAAAAAAAATGAATTGATGCACACAAGGTTAAATAGTGAGAATCTGAAAACCTTCAGCACATGATCATTTCTTCACTTTTCAGAACATTTGGCAACTCTTACCTCAAGCCCACTACGAATCACGGCTCTTAGTGTGTCCTTCATGAAAGTGTGGGTGTATGCGACTGAAGTATTCATTTATGGCCGGTGAAATGGTAAGAACCGCTTCAAGGAGAAAATACCTGAGCATGGACATCGGTGTTGATTTTAAAGCCGGTCGACTACTTCTAAGCATCAGCTCAGCTCATAGTCTTGTAAAGCTGAGGTACTACGCTAATTCGGTAACATGAATCTAAACCTAAGTAATATTCATATAGACAATATCATGATTAAAAAATATCAAAAGACAAATATCTACCATTTCCAAAAGGGGGGGCGGGGGGGAGAAGGGGCGAAAAAGAACAAAACAAAACAAAAAACACTAAAAGTGGCCCCACATCAACCACAATCTGGAATCCACTACAATCTATGCAGCAGCCGTTAAAGAAAGGAATTCTTTTCATATGTGACGAAATTAACTTGATATGTTACAGTGATAAAGTACTGTCAGTCAGGAGAGCTTTAAATATCTCACAAGGGAGGTTAAATGTTAAACTTGTAACTTAAGAAAGCATCATGTCAAAAAAGCAGGATCATTAAACCTCCTATATGGTTCAGTCAAGAGAAACCGAGTATAATCAACCAGCTTTGAAGCTTGTTGAGCTGTTTAGCACTTTGAGACAAAACCATGACATACAGTCAATCTTAGAGGTACAATACAGAGGGGAAAAAAACAAAAACTTTGCTGTGTGTCTGGAAAAAAATGCTAATTTGTTTGCACTGGAGAAACAAGGCGAAGGTAATAGAGCTCTATCTCAAAACCTCAAAAAGCATCCAGGGTCTTCCATGATCTCGCCTGTTCATTTATAAAACTGTATCTGATCACTTTAACATCATGTGGTGTCTGTCTCAGGAAGCAAGGATGTCTTCTTGGTGCACTGTGGCATCATTGCACATAAGACACCGAACTCAAATTAGTGACTATTGAATAAGTAATATTTGCGCATGTTTTATGAAAAGCATCACGGTCTCAACGTTAAGGAAAATCAAGGCCTTGAGTCTCCTTCACTACCTAAACACACTCGGGCATTCAGGTTTTACATGCATCCTATCAGAACAACTAAATACCAGTGAAGCATATTTACTTCTATTAGTAGCCTAGCAACAACCCGGCTGGAAGATTTTTCATACCACAGCCACTGCAGTAACAACATTGGAGTCTAGTTGGATCAAGTTAAAAGGACAGAGGGGATCTACTTTCTCCTGGACAAGAGGACACAGAACAGAGAAGACGACGAGACAGTTTAGTTTTTGAGGTGAAATCTTTCTGGTTTAGGAGGATTAACACCGGACGTTGTCTCCTACCAGCCGCAGCTGGAATGCGGTTGAATAAACTGTAGTTTAGTGTCGTTGATGAGGAACCGAATACAACAGACGGCTTCTTCTGTTTTTTCTGTTCCTGCTTATGTGTTCCTGATGCCCAGTGCTTGCTCCAGCTCCTGCCTCCTTTGCTGGACCTGGAATAAGACACCACAAATAAGCCTAATTTAAAGTATTTAGACTTTCCTCAAACCAGCATTCTGACAAGCTAATCAGATTAGAGCCCTATTTGGACGGTACAAGTGCTGCATGAAGAGGTGGAGTAATGAGATGTGTCACAGGTGGTACACAATAATTGTATTTCAGCTCAAAAAGGATACTCTATTTCCCTCCTTTTACTTGGAGGACAGAACAAACCCATGCTAAAAATTTAATATTGTTAAAACAAAAACAAAAACAAAAAACAATTACAATAAGATGCTTCCTTTTCCGCTTACCAATTTTATTGATTTAGGTTGTAGCTGTGGTGTTGTGTTTGGGTCATTCATCAATAATATAAAATTTTTATCTCATTTTATTAAAGTCATTCTAGTTAAAAATAAAGAAATGTAGCTAATAGATTAATTTGGATATTTTACTTAGAAGACTATGACGGGCAAAGGTTTTGGTTTTAAAAATTTTGTCACAAAACTGTAATGAATAATGTCAGAAATCAGAATGTGAAAGATCTTTGAATTAAGCACTTAGAGCCAGGAAAACAAATCCTTACCTTAGAGTAGAAGTAGCGACACACTGCCTCCTGAGCCCAAGGCTGGTAATAGAACTCGGCTCTTCTCTCTTCTTCTGGGTTTCCTACAACATCGGTCATGGCCTACACAAAACAGGAAGTGAATTGTTTAATTTCCAGTTTGAGCTCAATAACAAATCTCAATCCACAAACAAACAAAAAGCCTATCTCCTTCCAGTGGAGCTGTAATCCCCAACAATTTGTGACAGGTTACACTGGCGGTTGCGGTTGAATTTCCAGTCAACACTGACTGTATAGATCATTTGATGACAGCCAGTGACATCCAGACATTAAGGCTTCTGAAGAGGCACCTATGCTGCAAGATTAAACCTGTACATTTTGACTGCTCAATGTACCGAACTGAAACAATATGAATCCCCTGCAATGTAGACACAAATGGTTAGATTCACACTACATAGCTATCTCACTCTTGGGTCATCAGTTGGTCAAAATCAACAGTGTTTACCATCTGCACTTTTGTAAAATCAGCAATATTCACCACCCTTAATCCGGAGTCACTCTCATGCACCCCCCTCCTGTCATTGTTAGTCCAGTCAGCTAAGCATTGGCCCATCACCAAGAAACGTCTGAGCCACCTAGTTATACAAGGAGGCCAGGAGTACTGAAGCACTGAAATCTTCAACTCACCCCAGCAAGAAGGAGTGCATGGTTTATAAATGAACATGGTTTGTAACTGAGCACTGAACATGCTTGATATTACAGTCAAAACAAAACCAACATGAAACTTAAGCTGTGTGACTGATGGGAAAGTGTATTTTACCTTGAGGTCCCTGCACTGGGATTGCAGCCAGTCGTTGATAAAGCCCTGGGGATCACGGGCAAAGCTCAGCATGAACTCCCGCTGAGTCTTCAGCTGATTGATGGTCTCGATGGTCTCATGAATCTGAAGGTGATGCCAAGGTGGGTGAAAAGAGGTGAAAGTCAAAATCTCAATGCGGAAAAAAACCCTAATTGGTAAATTAAGAGCAACTGAGACAGCTTCATGCCAACTGGCGACAAAACTAGGTCAAAGGCAACAATAGAACACAATAAGGAGAGGTTACCTCAGTGAGAACACAAAGTACAAATGTAAATACACCATTAGTCTAAATGATGAGTTTTTCATTATACACAATAATACTGAGCCATAAAGGTTAGTCATAGCAAAACAGCGTAGAACAACGAGGGTGAACGTCATGAAGACTAAAGTGTAAAGTTTATCTTTTCAGGGCATCTCCAGTATAGCTGTAAGTGTACAAGTTGCAAAATGCCAAAAAACTCAGCACGGTTGTGACAATATTCTCCAAGCTTTAGATTAATTGTTACCAAAACTCAGGACTGAAAATAATTTAAAAACTAAGGAGGAATTTCCAAAACTTTTACCACTTAAAAAAATAAAAAATGTATTCAGCAATCCTAATCAACCCTATATTCTGCAAACCCAAAAACATCTACCTTACTTTATGAAAAGAACATGGAGCATCAGTCATTTGAAGCGGCCATGATGAAAATAAATGCTTAAGATTAAAGTTTACTGTATCTCAGGACTTTCCTACACAAGATTGTTCTTTTAATGGAGAAAAAAGGCCCATTGTGAACAGAGAGGTGAACAAAGAGCAATTTGGAAGCAGTGCTGCCGGAAGATGCACAACACTTTGAAATATGACCAAAAGGAACAGGGTGTGCTACAAAACAACGATGTAAAGATTCAGTACTTAAGAAAAGAAAAAAAATAACTTCCCTGGGCATTGTTCCAGGGAGATTCAACAATAAAGAACAAAAACAGACTGGACTGAAGCAATGAGCGCTTACCTTGACTCAGTTATAGTCATTAGCTCTCCATGTAGCTTGTGTAATGTTTACAATCACTCACTGGCTTTACAGACTAAATAAACTATTCAACACAAATGAAGCACAGAGAACAGAGTATTTACTTTATTAAAAATCTTTTTCTTCTTGTGTGTGTTGAGGGATTGGCCTAATCTGTGTACTTGATGAGAAGAGCAAACAGTTGATGACTTTTACAATAGAACTGTCACTGACTTACAATGGAGTAATGATAATATTTGCATGTTGGGGACAAAAATGCATTTAATAATGGACACCTAACCTACCAAACATCATGGCTTAGTCTAACCTAACCTAACCTAAATGTGCTTAGAACCATTTACACCGCCGGGCAAAAAACAAAACAAACCTGAGTCCCGTATATGACTACACCATGAGGTCGTCAGCTGACTTCATTTATCAATTCATTTTATTATAAATGATAATAAAGTCTACAGCAACCTAGGCCTGAACAACTGAAGCAACCCAAGATCATAAATAACACTGCCTCCAGAGGCATGTACAGTGGCACTTTAAACGCTTCCCCTCATTCCCAGACATGCCCAACTTCCATTGCACCAAAGTCAATCTTTATTCTCCATAGCAAACTGAAGCCTTTATTTCTGATTAGTCTCACTAACAAGTGGTTTTCTTATGGCCACAAAGGTGTTTAGTCCCAAACTCACATTATGTGAGTTTAATGGTGAAAGAGAACTTAATTTCACCATTAAACACAGCTCTGCTTTCTACTGTGGTTTTTATTGCAATGCAACAGTCATCTCCAATCATGATTTTTTTGCTGACCATATTTCTTTAGGTTCAGAGAAGAAGGTTCAGCAATTGCCTTAAAGGATGTATTATAAAATATGATATAAAGAATATATTATAGATACAACCCTATTCAAATATGGTTTCCAATAAAAAGCTGAAAAACGGTAAGGTGGGGGCATCTGTGTACCTCTAATAATGTGGACATTTGTCCATGCCTAAAATTTCAGTAGAGCTGATGTGACAGGACATTAACCGTTTGTACACCTGGAAAAGTGGTGTTGGTAATCACTTGTCAGTCTCCCTCTAGACATCATGTTCATCATGGTGGTTTTTGGAAACATCTTAAATGCTGCATATGTGGAATTACTATTTACATTCCACAAGCATTTGGCAGATTCTTTTATCAAGAGTGACTTACATAAGCACTTAGGAGTTCTCGTCTTACACCGGTTCACTACCAGAATTACCATCAGTCAAACATTTTTACTGTAATTTTTTTTTGGGGGGGACCGACTTTTTGATGAAATAAACATGAAATAAACTGATACAGAAACCAATTTCAATACCAATGTTGCTCATGTTCAAACCTTCCATTTTAAATTGCAACACTGCTATAATATAATGCCGAGAAATATTATTATGCCTACACGCAAACTGATAAACTAACAGTGAATTGCGGAAGCAGTGAAATCAGTGCAGGCTGACTAGTGATGAAAGCAGGTCAAAGGGAGCATCTGGAAACAATGGGCACAAAGTTCACACCACAACTGAGGAATGCACCAGGTCCAAACACACACAAAAAACAACCTGAATCTGGATTCTCCGATGAACAACTAACAACAAGCAAATGAAAAACCAGACTAAACTTAATGTGATCAATGCCCTTTTGCAAAGACAACAAAGAGTAAAAAAAAAAAAACCTGACTAGCAACCTGATTTGCTTTGTAATTCCTGAGACTATTACTGATCAATCCAGCTAGTTGAGTGCTGCAACATGATGCCTTTTTATCCTTTAATACCTACAGGAGCAGAGGAGATGCCAGGTCATTCTGTACAAATTAACAAGATAAGACAATGAACAGACTCTGTCTAAATGTATATCGCCAACTCTCATTCTATAAACAAAGGTCACTGAGTGAGCAAATCGTTTCACAACAGCAGCACTTTCCTCGAGTATCATTTTTAAACAGCACCATGACCTTTTAACGCAACTTAAACTAATAAGGTAATGGCAAACCATTAACTCTGATCTATAATCCCCAATAAGGTGATTCACAGAACATGGGCCTTGTGGACAAGCACCACAGCAGAGGGGGAAAAAAAAACCCCCAGCTCCGACAGACTTGAAAGGAGCATTGATATACTTTCAATCTTATTTAAAACATCAATCAGTTGGTTTCTATTTAGTTAATAAAGAGAGCGCAAACATTTGTATACCCTATGGATTATTGAGATTATGAATAAAAATGGTATATCTGCATTTGTTGGTGTATCTTTTGACTCCATTTCAATTTTTTAAAATAAATAAATAATTAATCAATTAAAATATATAACCTATTATGCAATGTTTTCACGGTCAAAATTTATTATTATTTTTTTACGTTTTTGACATTTAGAAGAGTTGTGTACAGAAACAAACATCCTTTTTGTCCATTCCTCTTTTGTTCTATGGGCCAGGGTTTACACAAGCCAAATAGCTTTTCCCCTCTAATGTGACCTCATTAGGATAGCCCCTCCCCCAGCCTGTTCAAACGCATGTTCAAAAAAAATAAAAAATAAAAAATAATGAAGCAGATGGAGTAAGGTATTTCAACTAAAGCAATAACAGCCGCACTTTGGGTGACCTCTGCGACCCGTGTTAACTTGTTAAAAAAAAAAGTAAATTATGGTATCTTTAACGTAAGTAAGAGGAATAAGCTTTGCACACCTCGCCACCAAAAACTAAACATAAGTTATTAGTTTAGACTCGTGTTAGTCTACGACGAATCTTTTGAGTTTAAAAGATGAAGTGGTTTCAGTTTGTACATTACACTGTAGACGAATCAGCAACCTTAGGCTTTTATTTAGCAAGGTGCCCAAGTCCGGCATCTGTTTCCGGCCAAAAGGAAAAAAATGCTGACTACATGTTCTTAGGGCGTGTGCTTGGGGGCAGGGTAATAGGTTAAGAGATTTATTGTGTTTTCTGGCCGAGTTGCCAAGTTTTACAAAACATGTTTAGAATTGGTTTAAAAAAATAAAATAAAATAAAACTTAGATGTATACAGTTAAGTTTATAATAAAATCTTAATTGTTAGGTGAACGTAATGATGTTTTTTTTTTTATATTCAAACTGTTTAAAGGAAGAGGGTACATTTACATTTAGGCATTTGGCAGATGTCCTTATCTAGAGCGACTTACATTTTTATCTCATTACACATCTGAGCAGTTGAGGGGGACATGGTCGTGGGATTTGAACCATTCATTTAGGAATGTAACAAAAAATTTATTTGGCACAATGCTGGTTGATTTGTGTAATTAATCTGCGTTTTAAATTTGTACTGACCATTTGGGGGATCCGGACCATCAACTATGGTCCATTACACCATGAAGAATTATTATTATTTATTATTATTATTATACATCCTAAAAGTACTGATAGCATACCTCAAACTTTAATTTAAACACATTTCGACTTTTATTTTGTAAATGTGCTTGTTTTATACAGTCTACATAAAACACCCCAACATCCTGCAGTGCGAGTTCTGCTAGCTCTCTTATGCGCTGCTGAGTGCTCTTCAATAAACCTCCATGGGTTTTTGCATACCTTGTTATCCAAGCCTGCAATCTCCTGCTGACTGGCAGTTGACAGCAGAAAAGAATTCATCTGAGTCTTAAGAGTATCATCCACCTCAACGTCAATATCGTAGCAGGCTGTCTTTTTCTGGTCATTCGGGTCCACGCTGGTGAGGAATGGAACAGGAGCACTTAAACAATAAGTGGATTTCTTAGAGCTATATTTTACAAACCGAGTTCATGGTGTGAAGAGTGCTACCTTATGACATGGTTAATGATGATCGGTTCAGGAGGCATTAGCAGAGCATGCAGCCGCTGAGGAATCTCAGAGAACTTCATCCTCTGAGTCTCAAAGATCTGAAGGGAACAACAAAAGTATTTTAAAAACCTCTACATCTATATTACGTTCAGGATTCTTAGTGTGCAGTATGGTGTCCCTAAATTGGAGGGGTGGGGGAACAAACGAACTACCCTAAAAATAGGGAGGAAAATAAATAAATAAGTAAAAATGCCATTTTCTGATCAACAGTAAAATTATCCATAAAATAATTTATACAATATACTAGAGATGGGGGGTAAAAGAAGTGATTAATTTAAGTATCACGATTTTTCAGCTGGTCCCTGGTGACTCCCCTCTCTACTATATAATGATACAAGTGCGGCCTGATGGACACAAGGATTTTCTTTTCTTTAAGGTTTCTCATCCTTACCTGCTGGAGGTATTTGTCACAGTTGATGAACTCGCGCTCATGAGGGTCCTGCAGTTTGTGCGTCTTCACGTACTGCCACAGAGCCTGGATGATGACGGGTCTGGTTTGGGTATGGATGCCCAGCATGCGTGCCAGTCTGGGGTCCAGCTTAAACTGAGGAGGCTAGAGAGAGAGCGAGAGAGAGAGAGCAAGACAATAGGACTTTAAACAGAAGGACACTCTACACTCATCACGCTACTGGTCACTGACTCAAGCGGCAAATTAGATAAATTACATAAACCCATAATATGGCCTTTTCACCCCTGTTGAGTTCTATTGCAATTGGTTTACTTGATTATAGCGACATCTGGTGGTTACTAAAGATGTAAGCAGGTTTTGAAAAGAATTCAAATTGTATGTCACTTACACAACCATGCACAGTATGATATGCAGTGAAATGCTTATACAACTGTCCGTGAGACAAAATGCAGAGATGGAATAGGAAGATTTCACTACAATGAAGATGTTGCTTCAGTTTTCAAGGGAAAAAAATATTCTAATTGTGATTGTCAAATACAAACATTCAAAATAAGCTGAAAATTATACAAGCTATAAATAAATAAATAAATAAAATTGATAGATGAGCAGGACAGTAAATTATACATTTTAATAAACATGATATTTGTTGTTAAAAAAAATATTACTCTTTTGCAACTCTTAATATTGCAGTGCATCTCTTAATTACACCACTGCACAAATGAAATTCTTAGCTATTGGTTTACCTGGTAGTCAAGCATGAGGAGGACGGTACAGCGCACTCCCACGTCTCCGGGTCTTTTCACCTGAAAGCCGTCAGTCTCCTGAGTAGTGGGTGTTCTGTGCCACTGTGAAAACAAAGCAACAGCTAAAACACCACACACAGCCTCTGTTAAATGACTGATCGCTATCAACGGCAAAGCTTCTTACCTCAACCAAATGATTGTCAGGTCCATAAAGGTCTTTGTCCAATTCAATCACCAGAGACTTGAAGAAAGATGAAAATTTCCGCTTCTGCTTGGTGGCTTCGTATTTAGATACAGCAGTCTTGAAGAAACACATTGGATGGGTCAACAAAATAGCCTTAGTTATTGTGGTATGCTTTTAGACCAAAACATGGGATTTGCTGCATATATTAACCTCATGTGCAAAGGCCAACTTTTATAGAGGAGGTCCTTTATTAAAAATGCACAAATATCCCTACACACAAATCGCGCTGTTTTACTGTCTGGGTAAATGAGCTCCTATGGAGTCACGCCCACAGAGAACAATGCTGAGCAACAAGCTAGGGAAGGGCTCTTCTAATATGAGGTCACATTAGAGGAAAAATCTAATTGGCTTTTTAAGCCCTGGGCCAATTAATAAATAGGTAAAGGGTATATACCCATTCCCATTTCTTCACACACACATTCTTGAGAAACTCTAGTTAACAGAGGAAAAACATGATCTCATCTGAACTTCAACCGAGACCAATTTTTTCCCCCTCAGAAACCGCTGATGTCTTCGGAGTTTAATGCTCAACAATCTGCAGTATTTATACACTAAAGTGTGAAAAACTAAAAACATTCAGTACACTATAGTTCTGCTGTCAAAAACGCCTTATTGATGAGCGAGATCTAATGAGAACGGCCAGACTAGTTTATGATGGTAAGAAGGGTAGAGTAACTGAATCAAACTGATTGCAACTGTGGTGAGCAACAGCAGGACACCATATCGGGTTCTACTCCTGTCAGCAAGAAACAGGGATTTTTGGCTAAAATGAGGGCAGGCCCACAGATACTGGAGAGCTAAAGACTAGAATCAAATAGTCTTTTAACGTTTATCTCCTGAGGTTTAATACGAGTGTGTTTTATATAAAAGCAGTGATGCTCTAGTATATCTGATGACCTACTGTGTGCCACTTAGACCTCAAAACTAAGTTAAGCAAAAGGGCAATAGCCTTATACTGCAGTGCTTATTATAAATAGAAGATGTCAAGGATTCTTTAATACTTACGTCCTCAAGCAGCCGGCCTTCCACTCGCAGCTCCCATGATGCTACAGTTCCCTCACCGTCCTCAGCATCAGGCTTGGCAGGGTTGAAAGTGTTGGAGATAAAAATCCGGAGCTTTCGTTTTTGCTAGGTTGAAAAAAGAAATAAAATATCCACACTCTTAATGAACAAATTATTTTTTTTAACCATCGGTGTATATCTTACTTCCTGGCTGCATTATAATCCTGTCATATTGGTTTTTTTTTTCTTCAAAATGACAATGACTGGCTGAGACCCATTTTATTTACTTACTTCTATAGTAATTAATCCTAACAGTTGAATTTCAACACCTTGTTTATTTACTGTACTTAATCAACATTCAAGTTATTGCTTGTTAGAAAGTAAAACATTTCTAGTTTTCTTGCTTAAACCTAAATCCCACTTCCATAAATATTGAGTAATCCGTTACTAAAAGCTCAACCACAAACTTAAATACTCAAATTAGGCAAGTGTCAATCATTTATCTATAACATATAATATTTAACACTTGACATTTTTTCATAAACACAATGACTATCCCCGAGCTGCATTAAAAAAAAAAAAAGAGGTCACACAGTTCAGAAATGCAGAAAGCAGCTCTGTAATTCTTTTTGTGAAAACTTGGGAACAACTGAAATGTCAAATAGTAGTCCAGGGATTCCAAAGCGTTTTCTTTTTAAGCTGAAGCTGGTCGACCCAAGTTATTTGCCTTAAGTACCCCCGGAGATGCTTTGCAGGTTAACATTAAGCAGGTCAGCATTAAGCAAGTCATGTAACACCACTGGATTCTTTTATAATTTACGCAATGTGCCTTGTTTGTTTTAATGAAAAGATTATTAATATTAATAATATTTTGCAGCTAAACGTTATTTTTAGAAAGCAAACTTCATATTTTCACCTGAAAGCTACTCCAAGCAGAACACACACTTGGCACAGGGTTTGGGGTTTGTGACTCATGATGTTTACATGTAGAGTTAAGCTGAGCCTCGGTTATAGCTCAGCTATGCCTTTTAACTGGGCTCTGTCTCTCTCCCAGTATACAAGCATGGGAGAGAAATTTGGTTTATTGAGCGAAACATGGCCGACTCCGCTGTGATAGGTGGCGATTTACACCCTTTTCAACCAGACTAACACAATTATTCGGACTAATATGACATCATGTAAACTTAGCAAGTGTCCATAGATGGCTAACATTAACTGTGTTTACACAGACACTAATACTCCACTAATAATGGGAATAATAGGTTAATCAGAATAAAACTCCATTATCTAAACACTTTTCCTTGTATAATAAAAGCATTACAATAATGTGTTACAGTATTCATGGTTTTTTATTACATTTTTCTATTGTAAAAACATTTTGTAATGTTTACCAAAGTCTCCCATCACAGTTTCAGCCCAATGCCAATACAGATACATGTGCAGAAATCATTTAAACAATACAGCAAGATAGTATCATAAGCTGAATGATGCTTTACCTTGATGGGTCTCTTTAGTGCCTCCTGGATGTCGAGTCTCTTGCGCATTATGGTTTGATCCAGCTTCCTCTCAAAAGCCAGCAGATCCATGTAAGCCTGAGACTCTGGGACTAGCTCTCTGATCTGTAGAGAAACACAAATGTTATACAAAATCAAGAGAGAATCGCAGCTGATTAAAAACACTTCTATAGATAAGGTTACATACATACGAGTCAGTATCCTATACTGTCAATAGAGCCCACCAAAAGAGGCGTGGCCTATATGCCCGTTAGTCACAGAGACAGAGGTGTGGCCTCATTTGTTAAAGCTAACTGGTCTTTCTGATACATCAAGACATTAGTAGCTTTAAGCAATATACCTTTACTTTAGTTTGAAAAAATAATAATAATAATAATAAAAACTTACTCTCTGAGGTAGAATTTTATCAGCCATCTTCTTCTTCTTGGTACTAAAAGAAAAACAAATTTTACTACAAAAGAACTTAGCAGTATTTTCAGTATTAGCAGTATTGCTTTTCTAACACGTACTGTTGGTTGCGATTCTGTTGTTGTTGGACCTGCTGTGGTATCTGAGGGGGCGCAGGCCTCTTGCGAGACGGGTCCATGACTGGCATTCCAGGGCGAGGTACTGGACTAGCGCCGTAGCCTGGAGGACCCATGGGTGGGCCTTGGGGAGTCATCCGGTTTGCTGGGGGCATCCCAGGTCTCTGCATATACACAGAAAGGTCGGGTCTGTTAGTTAATTCAAAATCAAACAATTTTTCCGGATCAAGAGGTCAAGAAGTAATCCGACCCTTGTTTTACACACTACACAGATTCCCTATTCTTTTATGAAAACACTCGGTTAGATGTTAAGTCTCTAGACCCTGAAACCATCTTTTTTGATCTCTTAAATGGAAAAAGGCTCTATCAAGCTCATTACTTTTTGATGGAGACAGTACCCTCTTTACATTAACTGTGTGGGGTAAAAATGCTTTCTGCACTATTTGCATTTTATACTAAAATGCTAGCTAGCTAATACTAACATACCTGATGGTTAATGAGCATAATCATTAACATTTGTTAAGAGAATTGCTGCAGTTGTTAAGTTTCACCACTTGTGCAATTGCAATGCACAGCAACAAAGGAAACAGAAGAGAGTTATATCAACAGAATCGCAACACAGATCCAATCGGCGACTTGGTATCAAGATAACATCGTATAAGGTGCTCCCTGGTGATTCCAACCCCTAGTACATGTTGCACATTCTTTTCCCGATTTATCTGCGCAGTGCAACAAAAAGCCTGCAATGAAAAATTCTTTACCAAGAAGCTTGAATCTTCTAATAAAAGCAGGTCAAAAGGCATCCCTACCATGCGCGCATACAAAGAATAGACATGCTTGCGATCCCACCATAATTATATTATTTATTACAAAAATATTGTAATGCAATATTTTAATCATAGCACCCAGTGCTGTTAACGATCTGCCTAGCATGGTGGAAAACAATTTGTGTCAGATAAATGACAAAAAAATAAATAAAAAGAAATTTTTACTCCATACTCACCAAGCCATGAGCCAGGAAGTCAAACAAGCGGCTTCGTGTTTCAGACCACATGTGCGACACTGGTTTAACCAAACCACCCAATGGTTTGCGTACACAACGGGCGAACCACCTGCCTCCTGTCTCTCCTTTAACTAACGGACAAACCACCAACTATAGGTGATCATTTAACGACGCACTCCTCTCCACCTGGTGTGTGTAGGCTAAGAAATGTTTCGCATCTCGTCGTCACGCTTCCCCCCCGCCCCCCAACCTGAGCATGCGTGTCGAACTCAAACACAATTCATAACTACAGTGAAAAATTTCCTGCACATTTTGTACCACATGATGAATGTCTCATTTTCCCATAAAATAAAAAAGGCCGCTCTCTTTTCACAGCACAACGTGCTCCAATGACCTTGAAGCGCAAAGCGAGCGTGGAGACTGCGGACATGCCGAACGCGTTGCCGTGCGAGCACACGTGCATTCTTTGGAAGCAGTCAAGGCCAGAGAGAGAAAAGAGCCGAACATGGCTTTAGAGAAAAACATCCCTGAGAGATGAAGACGAATTAAGTAGTGATTAATATCCTTTCACACAATTTTCTTAACAGAAAATGTTTCACACTGACAGCCTGCTACATCCATACTGCAGGAGTAGTAACAGAAAAACACCAGATGTATCTAAAAAAGAAAAATGCATCTTCACTGTTGGGAGTTGTGCAAAATAAAATGTATAAGCTATTGTACAAAGATCAAGAGTTTGAATCCTTACAAACAGAACTGACCGTGTACTCTGGTTCAGGGAGATGTTTTACTCTCTCTCACTCTGGTCAATTATGGTTATAGACATTATCCAATCATGTGCATCTCTGAGTTTATGTATGTAGAAAAGGATAAATAATTCATTTCTTGGATTGAGCTAGAGGTCTGCATTCCCGCGGCGCTCCCGCGGGACCCGACAAGGTTTTTTGCGGCGCGGGAATAAATTTACAAACAA
>JAQMYI010000016.1:9756304-9769230 GCA_030014275.1 Clariallabes melas
GATTCCCGTCTCTGTGTGCATGGAGTTTGCATGTTCTCCCCGTGCTTGGTGGGTTTTCTCCAGGTACTCTGGTTTCCTCCCACAGTCCAAAGATATGCAGATTTGTCTGATTGGCTTTCCCAAATTGCCCGTAGTGTGTGAATGAGTATGTGGGTGTACCCTGCCTCGTGCCCTAAGCCTCCTGGGATAGGCTCCAGGTCCCTGCAACCCTGAATACAGGATAAAGCGGTATAGAAGATGAGCGAATGAGTGAGTATTTTTTGCATTTTTTTATTGCCGTCCCCCCCTGCAGTCACTTCATAACCCTGTTCTAGAGGGATAAATATGCTGCCACAACCAGTATTCCATTGTTTCCAGTTCCAGTGCTGTCTTTTGCCTAGAAGAGCTTATTTGGTCTTTGCTCCATTACCACCCGCCATCAGACACCTCCCACTACTCTGCATCACTGCAGTAACATCAGTGGCAAGTGTGAGCTATTAAGACAGGGTGAGAGCAAGTGTGTGGCGCATGAGGTAATGCAACATGTACAAATATAAGCATCCCAGTAAAATGGCAGGGTGTGTGGAACCGGATGCTTGTGGGAATGATAAATAATGCCACAGATAGAAATACAACTGCAGTGCACTGCATTACAAATTGAAAGTGCAGTGCAATTTCTTAAAAACAAACAAAAAAAAATGCATTTGTAATACTGTATATGGTGCAATGTGCAATATATACAGTATAATATTGATATAAAATATTTGATTTAAGATTTGGTTTGCACTTTGTAGGTTTGGATACATTAGTCTCCTTGCTATTAAGAGGATCTGTTGCTCCTATTTTAGGAGTGTTATGGTAGTTAGCTTATTGCCTCTCTCTCTCTCTCTCTCTCTCTCTCTCTCTCTCTCCCCATCTCTCTGGAGTGCTACAGAGACAGAGGAATGCAGTGAATAAGAGATCCTGCTGCAGCCTGCTACCTCTTTCACCGAACACACTTAGTGGGCTTTCTTCTCCGTTATCTGCTTAGCTCTTCCCATCTAGGAGTGCAACAATAATTAGATTTTCCACATAATTCAGTGAAATGATTTATGTAGAGCTGCTTCCTGAGAAATATGTGGCTGATAACATACATTAATATAGTTGGTGTGCATGTCCAGGTTCAGTGATTGGTGCTCACTGAAGTTCAGAAGTGCTGCATCTGTGGTGCTGATCTGTTGAATTTGACGTACTTGATGCTTAGGAAGAAAGGCTCGGAGCTGTCCAAGGACCGTGAGGTTCTGCTGGATCTGGGACACACTGGAGAATCGTATGGTGCTGAGTGTTATGGAAGCTTGGAGAACGGTGGATTCATTCCTCCTCGATACGTAAGTAACATTTATGGATCATTTTTAAGTTGTTCAAAGTTTTTAATCTGTTATATTTATAGGTATTATAAGTATTACCTTCGGTTTTGTGCTTTGTCTCTCTTTTTTCTTTTTTTCAATAATGGCACTTGGGTTCTCATGCGCTTTTCCCTAAATCCCCATTGTCTCTGGTGCTGCATTAAAACAATGAGTGCAATCAATGTGAAGTAATTTAGTCTTCTTCCTCAAGTATTTTCTTTACTTAATTACTGCAGCCAATACAGTTTATAAGATTTCCTTAAAGTAGATATTGCTCAACATTTATCTTCCCATTTCCTCCCGCTGATGTTTGTCACATGGTCTGTTTAATTATCTCCTGTGCTCTCAAAACTCATACTTGAATGAGTCGCTTAGGAGGATCTGAACGAACGGTTTGGAAGATTTATACTAACATCTTTCTATCGCTTGGTTTCCTTAGTCCTTTTGGAGTTTTATGGATCACTGATGAGAAATTTATTCTGATTATACAATCATGTTGTCATTGAGCTCATCCATCATCTTTGCCTCTTATCAGCTGAATGCTGCGGTTGAGGAGAATGATGATCCAAACTATATTCAGTGTGAGAAGACCGCCACCCCACCAGCTCAACCTCCGGGCAACTGCTTCAAAGATGGACGAACTCAAATAGGTAACTGTGATACTTACTTATGCAACTTGAAAATGGCACCTTATGTTTGAACTCATTTTTGATCAAAAGTATTGGAACACACACCTCTCAGGAGTTTCATTTTGGCCAGGGTTGCTCTGTTAGACTGATTATTTAAACTTTTAATAGCTGGAGCTATAGCACATTCTTTTGGCTGCTCCCTTCAAGTGGTCGCCACAGTGGACTACCCAATCTGCACACAACTTTGGCACAGGTTTTACACCAGATGCATTTTCTTGACACAACCCTCCCATTTTATCCCGGCTTGGGATTGGCATTCCATGCAGAGACTGGCAACCCACCAATGACGGGGTTCGATCCCAGATCCTCAGATCCCCAACAACCTAGAGCCGGAGCCACAATGCCGAGCCATTTTGAAGCCAATTTGAAGGTGAGAGGAAATGTAAAAATTGATCAGAACCATTGCACAATCACTGGGATTGGCCCAACGTACTCATGGCCAAAGATGGAACAGGTCAGCCAAGGAAAACAATAAAGCAGCAGTTTGATGACAAACATTAGTGACGAAAAATCCAGTGAAATTACCAATAACCTCCACATGGAAGGGTTAAATGTATCACAATCCACTGCTCAAAGAAAACACAGAGAGGAGAAAAGTAGTGGCTATATCACTAGTCACCACATCAGCAGTAAGAACCCGAAGGCCAGCCTGTAACCAAGATTAACCTTTACCAAAGTGATGGAAAAGTCAACATATGGAGAAAGAATTGATCTGCTGATGATTCCAGACATTTTTGCTCGTCGCCAAGGGAACAAATTTTGAGATGGTGATGTTGTGCTGTTAAACAACTATTTTCCTCCTCAGTATTATTACTGTTTAAGTAATAATATTATTGGTCAACTATAATTAATCAAAGCAGGGGTGTAATCACAAGGGGGGACGCGAGGACATGTCACCACCACTTTGTGCGAAAGTGGGAAATTTGACTCTACTAATAAAATGAAATCCACACCAGGATTCGATCTCATGGATCTGCTCTCTCATGTGTACTATCCTGTGCATTATTACACTCGGTCAGGAGGATGCAGCAATTCAAGCATTACATTGAATCAGTGGGAAAACAAACAGAAGCAAAAACACTTGCAGAAACAAGCCCTGAAACCCCCCGCTATATCTGACTGAGGATTTCACCCTTCCATTGATGCAGCATTGATGCACCATACGTACAGTAGTTAGAATAAGTGTTAAGGCCCTTCAATGCGAGGGTGCTGCAGCACTTCCAGCACCCCTCCAGGTATGGTGCGAGGTATAGGCTGCTCCAGAAACTGTCTCACTAACCTGTGTCTAATATTTGAATTTTGATGGTAGCAACAGAATTAACTCAGAAATCCCAAAAAACATGCTGTGTGCCAGTTTGCAGAGACATGCATCCAGTCTAATTGAGAACAAACTCTTCATGCAGAAAGACAATGATGCAAAACACACTTCCAACACAGCAATGGAGAAAAGGTAGAAGATGTGAGAAACTACAGTTGCACATATTATTCAGAAATGTAAGATGCATTGGACTGTAGCCAACCTCCCTGGACGTGGCTGCAGGAGGAGAATTGATGACAAATCAAAGAGACAGATAATCTGAATGGTAACAAAAGAGCCCAGAAAGACTTCTAAAGAGATCCAAGGTGAACTTGGATGCTCAAGGAACATCAGTGTCGCATCATCCGTAGTTGTTTGAGTCAAAGTAGACTCCATGGGAGATGTGCAAGGAGGACACCATTGTTGAAAACAAATCATAGAAAAGCCAGACTGGAATATGCCAAACTACATATTGACAAGCCTGTCCTATGGACAGATGAAACAAAAATGGAACTTTTTGCCAAGGCACATCAGCTCTATATTCACAGACGGAAAAATGAAGCATATTAAGAAAAGAACACTGTCCCTACTGTGAAACATGGAGGAGGCTCTCTTATCTTCTGGGGCTGCTTTGCTGCATCTGGCACAGGGTGTATTGAATCTGTGTAGGGTACAATGAAATCTCAAGACTTTTAAGGGATTCTAGCGAGAAATGTGCTGGCCAGGGTCAGAAAGCTTGGTCTCAGTCGCAGGTCATGGGTCTTGCAACAGGACAATGACCCCAAACACACAGCTAAAAACACCCAAGAATGGCTAAGAGGAAAACATTGGACTATTCTAAAGTAGCCTTCTATGAGCCCTGACCTTAATCCTATTGATTATCTTTGGAAGGAGCTGAAACATGCCGTCTGAAAAAGGCGCCCTTCAAACCGGAAACAACTGGAGCAGTTTGCTCATGAGGAGTGGGCCAAAATACCTGCTGAGAGGTGCAGAAGTCTCATTGACAGTTACAGGAATCGTTTGATTGCAGTGATTGCCTCAAAAGGTTGTGCAACAAACTATTAAGTTAGGGGTACCATCGTTTTGTCTAGGCCTGTTCCATGAGTTTATTTTTAAAAATAATTCCGTTGAAGCATGTCTGACTTTCATTGGTTAACATTTATAGAATTTTTATTTATTATTACTTTTGTCAGATTAAAGTTATTTCTGTCACCATTGTGAGTTTTTTTTTTTCTTTCATTGACCGAAGGGTACCAACAATTTTGTCCACATTAATTTTTATCTAACTATGTTTTAGTTTTCCATATGCTAATATACTAATGAAGAATACAATCAAAGTATTTAAATGCAAAAAGAAACAAATAATGATTACATATTAATAACATATTAAGTACCCCGTCATTTACGGAAAAAGAGAGAAATAGTTTACTGGTTGAAGCTAAATTGGCACAGTTCGCAAAGAAATTTGCCACGACATATTGGCGTAGTCGGCACAGGATGTCCCCATGCCCAATGCCCATTGTGTGTGTGTGTGTGTGTGCCCCACAATAAATGGGCATCCTGTCCAGGTTGTACCTTGCCTTGTGCCCAAAGTGTCCTGGGATTGGTTGCAGACGCCCCGCGCCCCTGTTCAGGATAAGGGGTACAGATGATTGAATGAATAAATGTCATTCATATAAAAATCTTCAAATGTTCTTCTTAATCATATCCACAAGGTGTCAGTATTGTACAGTATCATGTATGCTTTAAGGTTCACACTGTTGTTTCCTGATATGTAGCTTTGCTCATTGATCCTGTTTACTTGTAGCATTATTGCCTGTATGTGTGGCAGCCTGTGAAAACGTGAGGGCAGCATGGAGGCCACCTTAAAGCCCCTGGTAGCCTTGTATAATCATTTTTGTCTTGCTCAAAATGTACCCTAAAAATATGCTTAATGAATAAATAATTTAGAACTGATTGCCCGAAAAAAGAATGAGAAAAAAATGAATTTCCAGTATGACAAATATAGTTTAAGGTGAACATGGAATGGCATGATAATGTTACCACCAAAGGAAACCCTAATGGCTGACAGTTTTTGCTGCTAATCTGCCGCTCAAAGTGTTTGAACATCTCTGAGTGCAGAAAAGCAATAAATAAATCATTTACAATGAATAAAGTTAATTGCGGGGTTGAACATATCTTTATATACTAGTATTTGATTTCATATTAATGAATTTATCATTTAACTTAACAGAAAGAGAGACACCCCTTGAATTCAGTCAAGATTGTGTAAGACTAATGGAAAGGCAGCAGAGTTTCCAGTACACTGGAATAGTGTAATAATATCAGAGCATCAGAACATTCACACTAAACATCCCAGGTATACAGGTTTTAAGCTCGCCTTAAGAGCTCAGGTTTTAAGAGTCCTTATGCAAAATGCTTGTCCTAGGTTAGCAGGTCTGATAACATAACATAAGTAGCCCTTAAAGCTGTAAGTCATTATTTGATTCTTTTTAATAACCATACTGTATATAGAGCTGACTATTGTGCAGTATAGGGTGGCATATCCGTTCTTACATAGGCAATATGATGAACTGAACTTTATTTCATTTTAACCAACTACACTTAATATGACTGAATAACAACAAAAAAATGGGTCATATAGGCAAAGAAACAACACAGATGCTTTTATTGTTGTCTTCATGACCAAACAGAATAAAAATGACCATGACTTTTGTTGTGAAGAATAGCAACAGAGATACACAAATGCTACACTATGCACTAATACTACACTTATGCACATATTCCAGCATTTCACTAGTGCTTGGAACCCGTCAATGTAGAAAGTTGTCTCAGTATGCTGGAGCCATGTCTGAATGCGGCAGTCAGTATGCTGCCCACTTTACAGTATGTCTGAAACCCTGGCCTCCCAGGAACTCGTTTAAGCCCCTAAACATGTGAAAATGGCTTGGAGTGAAGTCAGGACTTTATGGGGAATGTGGCAATAACTCCCAGCTAAGTTCCTATAATGTGCAAGTGCTGTTTGTGAATGATTATGTGTATAGTTCCTAAACACAGATACATCTCTTCCGGAAGTTGGCAACTTCTACCCATTTCAAAGATATGTATGGCCTTCTTTAAATCACTTGCACCATACAGATGTTTTATTGAGGCTAAGTGCCAATAAGTCAATAAGTCTTACACTTTCATTCACAAGAAAGTTCAGCAAATGTCCTGGTTTGACTTGAATGCCCCTCATAGTTTCTCCAGCTTTCTACCACCTTCCAGAAACATGGACTAAAATAAATGTCCTCTAGTTGTAAATATATATATCAGTGTGTGTATCCTTAGGATGGACTAGCCTCTAATCCAGATGATGAGCCTTGCACCCTATGAGACGCTACGGATCCACCACAACCGTCTGCTGTACTGTACTGTAGGTACTCATAAAATCAAGGTCTTCCTGTCATCCTATTGCCTCACCTTCTCGTTTGAAAATCTCATGAATGGCAGGAATGGTAGTGATTTCTGATGCTTATAGTACAATAAATGTTTTTATTAGGCTAAAGCTTTACACCGGCAATAACTCCTCATATGGTGGATAAAAATTTGTAATGCACATGCCCTTATCCAGTGACTTTTCAAGGTGACGATGAATAGCTGTCCCGCCACGTTCACATTTTACTAGAAATATAGAGTCACTACTAGCAGCATTACTTATGGCCAAATGGAATAATTTATGAGAGTAAATATGCAAGCAATTAATTATAATACCGTTCTGGAAAGATCGAATTAGTGAAGAAAATGAGTCATGAATCTTTAGGAAAAATTGGATGAAATAATAATTAGATGACCTTTATGAAAACATGAATTTTTGTACTTTATTTATTTAACAGTTCCCTTTTTGTATGAAGGCACAAGGAGTATTTCATATTGAGGCATCTGTTTTGATTTGTCTAGTAGTGCTTGCTGATGGTCGTTTTAATTCTGCACATAAGCAGCGAGACAGGGGATGTTTGATGACTTAGTTTATTGTATTGGCCATGTAGAACGCAGTTCTAATTAAATGGTTTGAACCATAGAGAATAACACCATCCATCACCAAAGATTTGAAGTCAAAATACGCCTGGCGAATGCGAATGGGACTCGATGTGAGATACCTTCATCCTGATTCATGCGATTCACAACGTTGAAGGCTAGAAGGAATATAAAATGGATGTGTCCAATTAAATGGTCAGTTCACCTGTCTGGTCTCCTATACAGCAGAGCAGCAGGTGTGTGGAGCTGTGGATTAAAACCTTGACAAAAAGGTGAGATATAGATGTAGCTACTCATCTTGGAAAACCAGGAAGCTCTTGATGTCAAGACATTGTCTTCAGAGTGCTAGAAGGTTAATTTTATTTCTTAGGAAAGGTGGATCCTCGATCCACATGATCATGGTTTGAATGAATGAATGAAAGTTGAAACAGTTTTCTATATTAGACCACAAGGTACACAAAGATCCGAATGACATGTATAGTTGGCATCTCATAAACAGAAGAGTTGATATACTTTATTTGTGCAATGTGTGCCTATTATATTAAGTAATCGAGGGGAAAAAAGGATTATAGTGTAAATAATCCACCAAATTGTTGTTCTATTCTATTGTTGTATTTCCCATACTTCTTCTCAATTACTGATGATGATGTTTTATGGATATGTCAGTGATAAATGGGTTCAAATGCAGATCAAATCAAGGGACATATCAATCTTTGCAATTTCCTGATACTGTAAGTGAACAAATCAGCTCGAGCCTCCCTACTTTATACTATTCTGTGGATAAGGGGTGTTCAATTCAAACCGGGACTTGATGAAATTTCTTGTGAATGAAGGTGTAAAACTCATCAATATTTATGGAAGACTGCAAGCACTGTGCGGTGAAGAGGCTCTTAGCTGCAGTAAAACATTTGAGTGGGGCAAACGTTAAAGATTTTCAAGATGACCATTTATCCATGAATGACAATCGTGGTTGAGGTCATTGCAGTCATTCCTAAACTGTACACACAATCATTTATAAACACTGCTTGCACATTGCAGGAACTTGGCTGGGAGTTAATGTCACATCCATGTACATTCCTGACTTTGCTACAAGCCAATTCCACACGTTCGGGCCATAAAAACCCTTAAAACACAGGCAGCACAGCATAAGTCACTCACTCACTCATCTTCTATACCGCTTTATCATGTATTCAGGGTTGGGGAAGCCTGGAGTCTATCCCAGAAGACTTGGGGCACAAGATAGGGTACACTCTGGACAGGGTGCCAATCCATCGCAGGGCACAAACACATACGTACACTTTTATCTACAAGTACACACTTATTTACACATTACGGGCAATTTGGGAACGGCAATTAACCTATCCTACTGTACATGTCTTTGGACTGTGGGAGGAAACCGGAGTCCCCGGAGGAAACCCACCAAGCACGGGGAGAACATGCAAACTCCATGCACACAGAGACGGGAATCGAGCCTGCCTGGGAATCGAATCCGGACCCTGGAGGTGCAAGGCGACAGTGCTAACCACTACACCACCGTGTCGCCACCAGCATAGGTTAATGACAATAATTTAAAAATCTAACTATGTACAGTAGTAGGTTTTATACAGGGTAAATTTTATCACCACCAGAATATGGGAATGAGCAAAATGAGCAAATTATAGTTTTTTGGTCATAGAAACAACCGAAAACAAACAACCATAAAAACATGTGATCATGTGTATCTATGGAATTTCTTTGTCTATGTGACCCATTTTTCAAATGATTTGCTCAGTTTGGGTAGTTGGTTAAAACGAACTAAAATACAAAATATTACATTTAAGATATCTTCATATTGCCTATTTTATGCTGAAAAAAGCATATGTCACATGTTTATAAAAAAAAGCAGTAAAACACATAATGGCTAAAATAATGGCTGAGCTGTAACTACAGGAGTTCCTGGGAGGCCAGCATTTCAGACGTCAAGCAGGCAGTCTGATCACGGCTCTGGTGTGCTGAGAAAACTTTCTACATTGATGTTATCCAGGCACTAGTAAAAAACTGGGATAAGTCCTGGCCTGCCTAACCACAACTGGACATTTGTCAGCAGCAAATGAGATACTAACGCTAAAAATGAAATGTTATTCTGGTGTCTGTGAAAGACAGGATAAATTTTCTCCCCTACGGCATTTATACCAGCCGTTTGACATGTTAATGGTTCTGGCTGTATAATCAGCTACTACACTACTTGAAACCTGAAAAGGTAAGAATTAGCTTCAGCTTACAAAAAAAAAAAGAAGAAAAAAAAGGATGTCCTGAAGAACTTGCAAGGTGGAACTTTTTAAAGACTACACAGCATTCCTTTTTCCCTCCCGCTCCTCTAGTCAACATGACACTGAAGTATTTACCTTCTAGAGTTGGTAGTGATTTTTAAATTTCCTTCCTACAACCATGTGATAAGCAGATCCATCCCCGGTTCTATTCAATAGCTGCAATTTCACTGCTGTGCTTAATAGGTGGCAATTAGTCTGATAACACCATAAAGACTACAGTTATTAAATGATTATTACATTCTCAAAAAACAAAAAAAAAGAAACACGAATGAACAGAGTGAAGCAAACAAGTCAGTTGCAAATTAGTAATTGAGTCGTGTGCTGCACTGTTGAGATTGGCTTATTTTTCAGAACCAGATTTCTTGCATTAAGTTAAGTGTTGCCTAATACATCATTTTACAATTTATATTATTAGATTTATTTATTTATCTGAATTCTTATTCAAGCAGGATCATGAGGGATCAAGTAAATCTCCAGGAATTTTAATTGTTTTCTTGTTTTCTTCAGAACTAGAATCAGACGTGGACAGTGGAAGATTGGGAATAGGAAACAATTTATTTACTATTATTATTATTATTATTATTATTATTATTATTATTATTATTAACTATCCACCCATCCCTCTATCTATACCATTCATTTTGTGTAGGTTCAAAGGGGGACTGGAACCTATCCCCTAGGAAAGTTATGTACAAGGCAGCGTACACCCTGGATAGGGCATCAACTCATCATAGAGCACAAGCACACCCTTATACACCCAATCATACATTACAGAAACACCAATCAGCCAATTCTGCATGTCTTTGGACTGTGAGAGAGGAAACTCACCAACCTACCAGCATAAGGAGAAAATGTAAAATGTACACAGGGTCAGAGGTGAGATTCGAACCCCAAACCCTGGAGACAGTGCAACAACAAAACTATTATTATTATTATTGTTATTATCACTCACTATATCGCTTAATCCTGTGTACAGAGTTGTGTCCCAGGAGGCTTAGGGCACGAGGCAGGGTGCACCCTGGACAAGGTGCCAATCCATTGAAGGGCAGACACATATACACACACTCACACACACATTCACACACTACGGGGAATTTGGGAACGCCAAGTAGCCTAATGTGCATTTCTTTGGACTGTGAGAGGAAACCGTACCCGAAGAAAACCCACCAAGCACGGAGAGAACATGCAAACTCTATGCACACAGAGACTGGGATCGAACCTGGCCGGAAAATGGACCCGGACCCTGGAGGTTCAAGACAACCATGCTAACCACTAAGCCACCATGCCGCCTATTATTATTATTATGATTATTATTATTGCAGTATTTTATTTTTTTATTATTAATTTTAGAAATTTGTATTCATCAGAAGAAGTAAGCTACACCGTCAGAGATCTAGCGCTTTCATTGTTGTCTTTTCTAATACTATATTTCTCTCTGTATCATGGCCCTGGCTTTCTTTTTCCTGAGCTTCTTGTATCAAAGTACATCATAGACAGATGCTTTAGCTTTTCATCTACCATTAAGAAGCACACAGCAGCTATCTCTACAACCTATTGTGTGCTCTTAAAAGACTGTCTGTTGAGTTTCAAAAAGCAGGCAGTAAAAGTCCAGACAAATATCATTCTCAAGCATTATGTATGAAATCGGCAACAGTGTCTCTAACCAGTCCATCTCTGGAAAGGTTCAAAAAGATAGCGGAATAAGTTTAGTGGTTACGGTATATAAGAAGTCATTGAGATACAGAAAGAGCACAGACAAAAGCTGCACATCAAAGAGAATCACAGACAAAACATCTCTCACCTTGTCATGAACAAAGCTGCATCATTTCGGCTTGTTTTTTTATCCTTCAGTTGTTGTGTCTATGTGGTGTGTTGGTCTAAACTGCATGACCTGAAGCCTTTTGAGACTGAAACATACGTGCATGAGGGTGCAATTAGTGTGAGACGGAGCAAATAAAGATTGACAAATGAGTAGATTACATACTCGGTTCGATGTACTAAGCTTTACGTGGAATTTTATCTGCTCCCCAAAAAAAAAAAACAGGTGTAAATTAGCGTGTTGCTTGGAGCTTAATAGACAGCGCTGCTGGGTGCAACGTGCCAGGTGTGATCACAGTGTGGAAATCATCCAAACCAGGATTATCCATCTCGCCTGAAGATTTGTGCATGTGCAATGCCTATTAATGTTGCGAAAGAAATACTAGAAAAGAGAAAAAGAAAATCTTAATAACTGAAAATCAAGGCTACTGTGTAATTAATGTCAACTTGGACCTGTGAAAAGTTCAGAAATAAAACCTGCTGTATTCAATAATACAGCACACATAATAAGCCTAATATTTGAAGAGTTCATAAAATGAATGTGTACTCACGGGGACATTTGGTGGACTCTGCTGTCCATAATGAGTATTTGAATACACTTTAAAAACTCTCTCAGCCTTTTATTGCTTGCATGTGGTGCCTCAAGACATAAAAAAAAATCTTTTAATGCAGTTACGAGAAGATTTGCATTACATTTTGGCTTTAATCCATTCTGTTAGAAAGCACTGGTTTAACATGGTGGAACATAACAGAGTGGAAATACATAGGCAAGATTAGCAATGCTTTCAGAAAAAATAGGCTTTGTGGGTAATCATCATGAAAAGTTGGACTTTAACAGGTTTTAAATAGTCCAACACCACAGCTTTGTTAAATTCCGTGAGTGATTTCCTGTAAAAGCAGTGGTGTCTGAGAAGCACATCTTGGGTTTACATACTGTATATTAATGCACTCTTAATAAATAAATAAAATAAAAAAAAAGTAATTCACAGGGATTTGAACTGCTAATGCTCAACATGATCGGACCTGTACTACAGTGCTGCTAATTAGTGAAATCAAACATAAATTCATTGACATTGTGATGCTTTCTTTAAGCAACCGTTGATGTAACAGGTTTGGAAGAATTCAGTGTCAGTGATTGTTAGTCAGTAGGATTACACGACATCATAGGCTGTAATATGATGTAAAACAAGGTCAGGGTTTTATCATGATTTAATTCCTTACATAGATAAAGTATAAATGTACAGGAGTGAATCTAAACAACAAAAAAATCTATTATTTGTCACATGTACCTTACAGCACATTGAAATAATTTAGGATATTTAGTTAGGAAGCTAGGATCAGAAAGCAGGATTAGCCAGGATAAAGCACCCCTGGAGCAGATAGGGTTAAGGGCCTTGCTCAAGGGCTCAACAATGGCAACTTGGCGGTGTCA
>JAQMYI010000016.1:9769330-9782010 GCA_030014275.1 Clariallabes melas
AGATAGGGTTAAGGGCCTTGCTCAAGGGCTCAACAGTGGCAACTTGGCGGTGTCATATATATATATATATATATAGAACGAGAGAGAGAGAGAGAAAGAGAGAGAAGTAGGACTTTGATAAAAAGTGCCAAAAATGTAAATTCATGGTTTTATTAAAGGAAACGCAAACGGAACAGAGTAGACATGGAGCATTTCCAAAAAAAAGTGACATGGGACTTCAACAGCTTGCTAACGAAACGCAAACTAAGCTTTATAAGAACATATACAGTTATTAATTAGTGAAACACAACACAGGTGAAGATACTTACTGTGAGGCCTGACCAGGTCATGTGATTTGCAGGGTCTATAGTAGTCATTTGTAAAACCTGAATCTAATAATGATGTAATACTTTCTGCATGTCTTTGGACTGTGGGAGGAAACCTGTATACCCAGAGGAAACTCACCAAGCATAAGGAGAAACTGTAAATTCCATATACACAGGGTAAGAGGAGAGATTTGAACCCCAAACCCTGGAGACAGGGTAAAAGATTCTATACTGTGGGTTGTAGTATGCTCTTCTAGGATCTATTTAATGACTTAAAAGACAAAAAAAGAAAAGAAAGAAAATCCCAGCTAAATTTGACTACATTACAGTGCAGATTTCCAACAACAAGAAATACATTTGGGGTTATTGGTATTTTGATTCGATGCAGACAGAGTTTCTGCTGGATGTGTTGTCTCATACATTTTTTAATATTGTAGACACACAGCTGTGTTTTTATCAGTTACAGGTTACTGCCTTCTATGAGTAATGGTCAAACCATATCCCTGCTGCATTGATGATTTAAATGAGGCAAGATAATCCAAAATTTGGGATTATTGTCTTAGTTTGTTATTATAAAAACTATTCACAGATGCAAAGCTGTGGTGTCAGCTGGTCACCGAAGTGAAAGATCATTGTATATTGTATATAATGTGCTAAACTGTTATTTACCTGCAAGTTGTAAGGTAGACATGGATATGTTTAACGCAGTACAGAAACAAAAAATTAGGAATCGTCAGAGCTAGCTTGTCTGGAAAAAAAAGGTCTTAATGTAAAGTGTTTCTGTAATAAAATTGAACCTCAAATTTGATCATCCGCAAACTAGCAGTCAGACACTACTGTACACAGGCTGCACTGTGTCTGTGAGGTTCTGTCCTGTATCCTTAGCACTGGTATTTTCTCTGAAGTAGTTTTACGAGACAGAGCTCCATTCAAGTGTAGAGCTGAGTAGGTCTTGTTAGATAATCCGTGCACAGTGATTTCTGACTGTCCTTTTGAACTTAAAAAAAAAAAAAAAAAAAAAGGTTAACCGGTTTAACTGCTGAGCTGTGATTACCTGTTATAGTAGACCTACATGCGTTATATAAGAGAAGATTCATCATGCATATCTGATTGTCAGAATGTTTCATTAGTAGAAACACTGCACCATTCTCCCAAGACAAAATAATTATGAATGATGTAGATACATATTTGATGGCTCTATTTGACTTCATAACCAGATGCTGCTGTTCCAAAATCAGCAGTATGAATGTATGCAAATCTGACAATGATCAAAGCACAGTCTCTTACTGGATCCTTAAAAATGGTCTCCAGTGAAAAGTATATCAATCTTTCTAACGAGCATGAAGAAAAGTCATGCCCCGAGGAACACTGTGGAAATCTTATAGACGACAAACGGCTGGCAGTGCTAATTGCCCTTCGAGAGCTGACAGGATACATTCGTTTCTAGTCTGGGGAAACTGCTGTGATGCTTTTGGGAGATGAAATACGGAGTGAAATGTTCATATTTAACTTTCAGAGGGAGAAAATGTGATGGCTTTAAATAGGCTAATAAGGACCTAAAATCAATTCAAACTTTCAGCTTCAATCATTTAAAAAGTTCCTAATAGAGTCTTGATAGGGTTATATTGTTAGAAATGAGCAATTAAAATGCTTAAGACCTTAATTTCATGGTTAACGGTTCTTAAGAGTTCTTTGCAGTTTGAAGGACGATGCAGATGCATATAATATGACAAAAATGTTTTATGGATTTAGCTTCCTCACAGCCAAAAACTTCATCCAAAAGCACATACACTGACCAGTCACTTCATTAGGTACAGCTTACTAGTAAATGGTTGGACCCCCAACTGCCTCTAGAACTGCCTTAATTGTGACATAGATTGCTGCAAACATTCCTTAGAGATTTTCATCCAGATTGACATGAAAGCATCACACAGTTGCTGTAGGTTTGTCATCCGTGCATTCATGATGCGAATTCCCCATTCCATTTTATTCCAAATGTGCTCTATTGGATTGAGATCTGCTGATTGTGGAGGCCACTTGAGTATAGTGAACTCATTGTCATGTTCATGAAACCAGATGGAACTGAATTTAGTGTTGTTACATGACGCAATATCTTGTGGTCATAAAGCGATGGACGTGGTCAACAACAATACTCAGGTAGGATGTGGCCTTAAACAATGCTCAAGTGGTACTAAGGGGCCCAAAGCATGCTAGGAAAATATACCCAAGCCATTACACCAGGAGCAGTAGCCTTTTTTTCAATATTCTATTGTCCAATTTTGGTGAGGCCATTTGAATTTGGTGAGCCATGTGGCATCATTTTCCCATTCTTAGCTGGCAGGAGTGGTACTGTACCTGGTGTGGTCTTCTGCTGCTGAATCCATCTGCTTCAAAGCTCTTCATTCAGAGATGCTCTTTAGCATAACTTGGTTGTAAAAAGGTGTTAGAGTTATTGTTGCCTTTCTATGAGCTTGAACCAGTCTCCCATGACCTCTGGCATCAGCAAGGCATTTTTACCCAGAGAACTGCCACTCACTGGATATTTTCTCCTTTTCAGACTACTCCCAGTAAACCGTAGAGACGGTTGTGAAAAATCATAGTAGATCAGCAGTTTTGGAAACACTCAGAACAGCCAATCTGGCGCCAACAACCATTGAAAGTCATGTAAATCACCTTCCTTCCCTCGTTCTGATGCTTGGCTTTAAACAGATTGTCTTGGCCATGTCTAAAAGGCATTGAGTTGCTGCCATATGATTGGCTGATTAGATATTTGCAGTAATAAGCAGTGTGTACCTTATAAAGTGGCCAGTGAGTGTACTATATGTCACGTTATATGCTTTAACTCCTTGGACAAAACTTTATGGTATTTATGGCCCAATAATTATTACCCATTATTATCTATTGCATATTACAATAGTGAAGTCTACATCAAGCAAATCAGGTTGCATTCTGTGTTACAGCACATATAGTAAGAAGCTAGGTAGTTAGCAACCTAGTCATTATGACTACATTTGTTATGACTACATAAAAATAATAGATAATGTGCAATACAAATCAGCCACTTGTGTTGCATTGGTGTTGCTTGTCCCTGAGTGCTGAGAGGAAGGTGAAATGAGTTGCATGGTGTTTTAATCTTTAATTTCATGTACAATGGTTCCCAAGAACACTGCAGATTCGCTCACATAATACTATAAACAAGCACTTTATTAGAAACACTGTACTTTAGGTTACTGTAGGTTAGGGTCTCCCTTTGATCTCAAAACAGCCTTAATCCTTCAAAGCATGAATTATGTTGGAAAAATTATTTTGACATTCTGAGCAATTTTGACATGATTACATCACACAGGTCCTGCAGTTTTTTTGCTTTCATGCTAAAATCTACTATTCTACTGCATCCCAGATCTGGTGACTGGGAAGGTCACTGATGAACATTGAACTCCTTGTCAAGTTCATGACACCAGTTTGAGACGACTTTTGCTTTGTGACATGATGGATTATCATGCATTATCATTAGGAGATGCGAAAATAAACATCAAGGGATGCACATGGTCGGGAACAACACTTAAATACACTGACTTGCCCATTCAAGTGGAGACTGACTGACAAAATACTGACAAGAGTAAATCTGACATGGCCTTCTGATGTTGTATCCTATTTGTGTCAAGATTCAATGTTGTGATGTGTTCTGAGATTTTTTCTTGTTTTAGCTCGAACTAGTCCGGCCATTCTTCATTGACCTCTCTCATCAACAAAGCATCTTCATCTGTAGAACTGCCACTCACTGGATGTTTTTTCTTAATTGTATCTGAAGACTTTTGTGTGTGAAAATCCCATGAGATACAGTTATAGAAATATTTAAACTAGTCCAGATATCAACAATCATTCATATCAACAGTCAAAATCATTGCGATCACATATATGTTTTTTTTTTTTCTCATTTCTTCTGATGGTTGAAATGAATCTAAAGCTGCTGGTGCATATCTACATAATCTTTTAACGATAGTAATTGTCACAAAGATGATTTCCAGCATTAAAAAATATGCAAATGAGATTAAGAAGTGCGTGGAAATATGTCTAAATTAGAATTATTCGATTGTCCCTGATGAGCAAGCCGAGAGTGATGGTGGCAAAGGAAAAAATAAATTTCACTGCACTGTAGGGTACATTTGACAATTATTATTATTATTATTAATTGGAAGAAACCCTGAGAGGAACCAGATTCCACAGGGAACATGTTTTCAAACTTCATTTGAGTGATATCAGATAAAAGGGATTGATTTGCGCTCATACTGTACTACATGTTATGAGGCTAGAAGTCCAGTATAACAGGAAAGGTGTTGAAGTTAATATAAAGTCCATATTGGTTTCTCAGATACAAACCTGTTGGTGGGAATTTCAAATTGAATTTCCTAAAACTATTCAGCAGCTGCAGTCACAAGCCACAAGAAAAACTGTCTGCGCCAGCTGAATCCAGGACCATCTTCATGGTCAAGTGGAACCATTCCTAGTCATTGTACATATCCCAAGCAGACCACACAGGGTTATTCCTGAGCACTGAGCCAGAGACCTTTGTTCAACAAGATCTCCAGTAGAATCCAAGAACCAGGATGTGACATACAGGTCTGGAAGGCAGAGCAGGTCTAGATCACGGGTTTATCATGGTTTAGTATAAAACAAAAGTTGACCCTACAGGAAATAAAATGTGGCACAATTGCAACTCTAGAGGCTAGAGGACGCCCTCTACTCTGCACTAAATATGCATGGACCTTATCCATTATGAGACTGTGATCATACCTAACTGCTCTCTCACATTTGTAGCTCGATCGAGAGAGAGAGAGAGAGAGAACAGTTAGGTATGCTCACAAGGTCAATGTACATTTAGTGTAGAGTACAGGGCCTCCTCTTGCCTCTAGATTTGCAATTGTGCCATATTTAATTTCTCTATATGTTAAATACTTGAGATTTTGTTTTATACTAAACCATGATTGATACGTTTACAGAAGTCTTAGACTTGTTTTGATAGCTCCTTGGGTTTCATAATGCTAAAGTATTTGTTCATATATTTTCTCTAAACCCTCTAGGTGCATTTATATTGTGATCAGGAATAAATTAAAAATTAGGTAAAACAATGTCAAATCAACTTTTGAGTTGTGAGGGGGAAAATGATGAGGACAAATAAGACAGGGTTATAAATACATATATCTTACAGTATATATGATTATGAGGTAGTTTCAACTTTCTCTTAACACTCTCGACAGGTTCTTAAGAGGCTTATATGGGCAATTAAAACTGTAATTTCATGGTTAATGGTTTCCATTAAGAACCAAGCCAACACAGCTATTATAATAATATTCATAACTTTAGAAGCTATGCCAACGTCTCACAATGTTCAGTTTAAATCCTCAAAATACAGATTATGGTGGCCAGTGTGTTTCATCACATAACAAGATGTCTTCTTAAGAAGTGATGAAAAGTACAATACACACTACTACTCCCTCCTGATTAAGATTAAGGGCACTGTGTGATACTGCTCATATCTATCTGACAATTTAATGAAGTCTTTTCTACTTCTGTGAAACAAAGTGGTGTAATATATATCAAATGACAGTTTATTTTATAATACGGACAAATCAAAGCTTAAACATGACAGTTCTAATGGCCGTCATTAGCATCGCTGGTTAAATCTGTCTTGAGCCTGAAAGGTCAGGTGATGTGGCGGGCTCATCTGAATGCACAGACACTCTGCTAACACAAATATCACCATCATCATATGTCAACAGAAGCGATAGCTGGATGTAACAAAGTCCTGTCGTGCAGAATGTCATTATATTACCTGATTAACACATGTCTGTCAAGATGACCTGCATAGTGGGGTGACTGTGACTATAGAGAACAAGATGTTGCATTTTGTGGAATGACATTTTTCTGCCCTCTGCACAACAAATGTCAAGATTGTAATTTTATTATTGTGACCTCTAGGGTTCACGCAGAAAGAATTGGATTGGATGCGCCTTGTCTAATTCCAGGTCACAGGGATTACGTTTAACACCTTCCAGACTAGAATTAACTTCAAAGGTTAATTTTTGTCCCACATCATTTTTTGCCTCACTTACTCTTTCTAAGACATAGACAAAAATGTTAAGTATTTGGCTTCTGTTAGTCTTGAATAATTTCCATACACTAACACTCTTAGTCATGTAATGGGAACACCTGTATCCTTGTTCATTTATTAATTAATCATGTGCAAGCAGTGCAATGCATAAAATCATCAAGATACAGGTCAAGATCTTCCATTAATGTTCACATCAAACATTACAAAGTGACAAATATGATTTCACTTACTTTGACCATGGCATGATTATTGACGCCAGATGTACTTCACTCTCATGGGACATTTTATTATGGCACATAGTTCAGTTTATTATGGTAAACTATAGTACATTCCATAGCATACCATAGTATTAACATGGTACTTCATACTGTACCATTCATAGAATTTATAGAGTACGGAGTAGGTACTGTGGTACTTCAGTGGTTACCATGGAAGTACTATGGTATACCAATGTACTGTGGCACTTCAGTGGATACCGTGGTAGCACTGTGGTTTGTACCACAATACTTCGGTGAATAGTAGTATGTACTAATGTACTTTGTACATGTGTATGTGTAAACATACATAGTGTGGTATTATGGTAAATGTTGCATCTTGTCTTATACTATAGTACATATACTATTGTAATTAACTACAGTATGTACCATGGGAGAACCATGTACCCTAGTATAATCAGCTAATAAGTTACATCCACTTCTATCAGAACAGTATTAGAAAAGAAAAAATGTTTAGATTGTTTGCTTCACGAATCTGCATGATTTTATGCATTGCACTATTGTCCAATGACTGCTGATAGGATAATTGCATGAAGGAACAGGGACTTTTTAAGGACATCAGGTTCTCTAGCCATGGCAGTAATTTATTTTAAATTATCATGGAATGTGAATACGTGTTTGTTTTCTAATCAGGGCATAATACACAACAGATAGCGTAATTGGTGACATTCCACTTTCCACATGTGCTTCACCAGAAACTTTCCGCTTCCAATGTAAAGTCAATATGGCTAATGCATTAACTTCACCTGAAAGTTAGTGATTAAGAAGCTGTGTTAATAGTCTGCACATTGCTAATTCTCTGCAATGGAAGTCTCAATATTGCATGTTCTCATTTCCTCTCATAGTAAGCACATGTCTAACCACCCCATCCCCTGCCCCTAAAAAAAAAAAAGACTGTATTTAGATCACATTTTTTGAGCATGTACTGCATCGTGCTCCCCAATTAAGCACTAACCCATCTGTTACATTATGAATTTTAAAGCAGCAAATGTGCTAGATAAAAGTAAATCGAATTCATATGATATTCTTGAAACTTGTCATCTTATACTATTTGGAACTAACCTGCATACAGTATATTATAATATAGCACAGATTTAGCAAACAAATATTATGAAAACTACTCACCATAAAAAACTATTGTACAATTATAAATTTATATGTGTACATTATTTTTTTCCAGCAGGTTTTATACTTGAGCTTTCCACCTAGAAAACCTTAAACTTCAGTTACTATATTTTTAGGGACAATAACTTCGACAATGATGGATTGTGACTTTTTCCCAGTATAATGAATTTTGACAATTTTACTCTGTGCATCATGGTCCCTGGACTTCACTTTAAAAACCGTATATAATGTTATTAACTATGTGTAATACAGCCCTATTCACCTTCAATGCTGATATTTAATCAATGAGTGACAGTAATTAAGGTCTTTTGTTTCAGTGTTGTACAATTGCTTTGGCACTAGTTTTCAGTTTCACTTGTTTTGATGTCATTTTTTAAAACTCAAACACTTTTTCCGGTTGTTTAGAGAAGATTCATATAAACCAAAAACCATTTGTTCATTGAACTGAAATCGCCAGTTGAAAATGACACATCATACCATCAAAGTACTACCATTTCAAAATGAAATTCAAACATTGCATTGGAGATGATAGTCTCTTCAAGTCATTACAGTGAGCTAATTATCAACTGATACAACTGCTCCAAATGATAACTGACTGTGGCATTCCTCTTGAAGCATAGTTTTATGGAAACTAAGGAACAATATCCCGTGTTCACATCATGAATGCTTCAGGATAACGAGACCCACTGACACCATTTCGTTATTGATGATTGATTTCACCTTGTGGTATGAGTATAAATAAGTAGTATACACATCAATATAGTGATACTGTGACATGGAGCTGGCAGGTGGTCAAGCAGGATGAGGAATATGTGGTGGTCACCGAAATGGCCGGGGACAAGCACCATATCCTTAAAGGAGGGCTTGGGCTTCACTAGGGAGGTGGCAATGGGCCCTGTTTGAGAGGTGTGGGGTAACATGGTCTAGGACAAGGCCATGGACCAAAACAGTGGCAGCAACAGCAAAGAGTATCCTATGAGTTCAGAGCAATGGTTGTAGACCATGTTATATACATATCATGGTTTTACAATGACTGATGCAGCTAAAATGATTCTACCAAACCTCAGACCTTTCCACAATGAGAAGGGTTAAGACTTCAGCATACATTAAAGTGAAGATAGCAGTACTGTAGACCACTTTTACTGAGGCCAGAGCACAGAGCAGGTTTTGTGATTATGTAAATATGTTCTACAGTATGAAGTTATGTTTCTCTTGTAATTTTTCCCTCTAGAATTGAGGACTCCTACCTGATGAAGAAGAGCGGGCTGTGGTCAACTTGGATGACATGACATTTGACTTACAGAAATCAGATTGTCAGCCTGGACGATCAACAATGTGGAATCCTTATGTTTGCCAACCATTGCACACATGGTGAAAAGGCATCAAATGTCCCCAAAACAGCTATACCTTTTAAGAGAAATACAGACAAGCAAATGTAAAGCAAATGAGGCCAACATCTCCATGTGTATGGCTACTGTATACCAGAAGATGGTGTGGTGAGATGCGCACTTTGTATTTGCACAATACAGAACTTCTTGTATCATTCCTTGATGAGCTCGGCGTGACCTGTGCTTTTGTGTGGCACCAACGTGTACTTGATCCCATACTCTCCTTTAAAAAATTTTTTTTTCTAATTTGCTAAACATTTTGGAAAGAAGCTTTTCGGGCATGGACAATCCAGACCTGACATTGGTCTGGTGTAAAGTCTTTGCATTCCTTATACAGTACATAGCCTGGAGAATGGTCACTTGTTGATGTGAGTGCTTACCATACACTTTCCACCGACATGTGGAGAAAAAATCTACTCGTTTTTATTTTGTAGATAATATGTATCACATATTCGTTATTACAATATCTAATGGTTGGATGAACAACTAAACAGTGAAACTATTGGTATTGTGTGTATGGGTGATCTATAGAAATGGCAGTCTCAATAGAGATGTCCTAAAAATAGGACTGCAAACTGCAATGTTTTGGATAGCCCCTGCTACCAGTGGCAGCTTTTATTGAGTATTGTGTGTAGAGATTTGAAAAATGACATCAACGTTCTGAAACTAGTGCCAAAATCATTGTACTAATTCAACCAGCTGAGTTTGAAAGTGGGGTGAGGTCTGGGCTAGAGGTAACACACCACTGCCATTGGAATTGAGCTGATGCAGTTGATAGGACAGAGTGTGTGACTGTAAAGTACATTTTGTTATGTATTGTACTTTGTCCAATATAAATACTTCAAATGAAATACATAGCAATGATAGCCTGTCCTTTACTCTGAAGCTCATGTTGTTTTGCTTCATATGTTTCATTTTATGTTCTCTTTTGATCTCTGATGAAAGGAAAGAATTTTCACTTGAAATTTCCTCCAGTTTATCTGCTTTCACTAGGACTGGGTCACTATGGTAGACGTTATAGAAGGTTCTGTTGTAATTATTGCCCCTCAGGTGGAATCAATTCTTTAAAAAAAAGAAAGAAAAAAAGAATGACCATTGTACATGGTACTGCCACACAGTAGCATTGTCACAAAACTGCCAGCTGTGCCTACTCACATACAGAAAGCTTTCTGAACACATTGAAAAAAAAATATATAATCCTGAGCTTTCAAAGTGCATTGAAAGTTTTGGGATGAATTTTCCATACTTGATGAAAAAATCTTATTGGCTTATTTAAGACATGGTCAATATAAAAATGAAAAAAGAACATAGAGTGGGTTTTGTTACATTTTTTTGATTTTTGTTTGTATGTGAACACTGCAGAGCCATCTGAATGTCTAAAGACCACTAAAAAGTGAATTTTGTATAATACATTCCCTTTAAAATTCCCTGGGAGAGGAATTATTACCCATTAAATGTAATAATCTTTAGTGATCTAACTGCGGCCATGTTGAGAATTTGGCTGAGCCATGCTCCTCCTGAGACCAGCAGAGCTGAGGAACAAGACAGGGAAGGGTCTTCTTATATAGGTTCACAATAGGGGAAAAAATGGAAAAGTACGGTGGTCCATAAGGGCAAAATGTATACAAAAGTGAAAGCACAAACATTATGGTAACACGCTGCAAAATCCAAAAATGCATACAAAAACCAGGAGGTACCTAGCTAATCAGATGTCAATCAGTATTTCAAATTGCAGATGAACAAAATAAACAGTTTTTAGAAAAATCTGTGTAATATTACAGAAAAAAATAAACTCATATAAATATTAGCAGCAATTAATTTAACCATAGTCATTTAACTATGTGCTTAGATTTTTTTTTCTGATACATTTTTTTTTCCAGACTGAGTACTGTACATTCTTTTGGTACAATACAAATATAGATATGTGACCCAGCGTGTAAAAACCCAGCTAGACTCATTTCTGGGTGAGTCAAAAAATATCCGTCTCTGGTTATATTAAATCCTCTGTTGGCCGCACTATCTTATCAGCATTTTTCTTTCAAGGCTACTGTCTCCCCAGTCACAGCTGTGCAGGTGTGAACGTGTTACCTCAATTCATTTGTAACTGCGGGCCAAGCAAAAAATGTCTGCCCCGTTTGTGATTTGCAAGAGCAGCATGCAGTGATTAATTTTTTGTGCTTTAAGGGTGTAGCTGGTGCTGAAACTACTCACAGAAGAGCATAAACAGAAGGGTTTGGATATCTGCAAACAAAGTTTGGACAGATACTCTAAGGAAGGTGAAAGTTTCTTAAAGAGAATCATTACTAGAGACGAGACATGGATTCATCACTACGAGCCTGAGAGTAAACGACAGAGTAAGGAATGGGAAACATCCTCAATTGCCAACCAAGAAAAAGTTCAAAAGTCAACCATCAGCTGGAAAATTGATGCTTACTGATTTCTTGGATTCTCAAGTTGCCAGTATCGGAGCATCATTAGGAGAAAGGTTAGGTTCAATCATCAGTACATGTTATAGTGAGATGTTTATTGAAGAGCTGAGGCCTAAACTTTGGATTAAATGCAGAGGACTGCTATCCAAGGCCATTGTGATCTTACATGTCTGATTGGTTGGTCATTCTTTTTGAACGAGTCTTTAATGTGACTCAGAAGAACGAGTAGTCTTAGAGAGTGATTAGTTAATTTTCTACTGGGCGTGCATGTGCAAAGCATTGCAAAACCTCCATAGGTTATGTACAGGAAACAGAAATGAGTCGTTACCTTTGAGTCTTTTGGTCCAAATCATTCGTTCTTTTGTCACATGACTCCCGTAGATCGTGCAGTTCAATAGATTCCAAAGAATGAACGACTCAGACTAGAAGACTCACGAGAAGAACCGTTCAATTCTGTTTCCTGTGTAATGCATTGCATAGTGTCTATAAGAGTCACGTGACAAAATAACGAACGACTCAGACCAGAAGATATGAGAGGTGAGCTGCTCATTCTGTTTCTCATAATATCATTGTAATATTTTCATTGCTGGAACTATAGCCAAAATTGAAATTAAATTTTTATTTTATTTCCGATCAAAAGAACGAACTAAATGACTCAAAAAAAGATTTGTTCCTTTTTTCATGAATGAGATTCAAAGAACCGAGTCACTAAAATGATCTAAACTTCCCATGACTCGTCTGCACACTTCTGCCCACACTGTAGACACTCTGCACTGAGGTGATCTGCTCAATCTGACTTTCACCTTTTTGATCCCCTGAAAGCAGCTCTATAAGCAGTGTGTGTAGTGCAGTGTAAAAATTTTTTAATGATGGAATATGAAAGGTCGTTGACAGATGGACAAAATGTATTAAAAACCAAGAAGAGTTTTTAAGAAATTATGTATTTTCATCTCAGGGCACTGGTGGCTTAGTGGTAGGTGTTTCGCCTGCCATGCAGAAGGCCCGGGTTCGATTCCCAGCCAGTGCCCAAACCCCCCAGCCACTGG
>JAQMYI010000016.1:9783586-9796929 GCA_030014275.1 Clariallabes melas
ACACACACACACACACACACACACACACACACACACACACACACACACACACACACACACACACACACACACCTTTATATAATTGAGGCAAACTTGGCAATAATAAGAATGGTTACTGTAAAAAAAAAGAAAAAACTAAAAACATGCACAGGAAGACAATTACAAGCATGCAGTCACGAGATGAGAGCTGGAAGGAACAACAGACTGCTGAATGCAGCTTTCATCACCACATACAGTTGATAATTTGCTGTCATTTGGAAAAATACATTCTTAAATGAGACACACTGATCGTGAGTGAAACATCATTGGAGCCCATCAGTCACCACGAATGCTGCTACATGGATTAAGCACTATATTATTTCTAACAATCTAATTAAGCCACTCAGTTAAGACGGTTTATATCCGCTGTTATATACAGAAAAGGCAGGGGACTCCGCCCCACAGGAAGCCTGTCCCTTTGAGCGGTGGCTTCATCAAAGAAGGAGTTCCCTTTTGAGGCAGTGTTCCAAAATTGTTGAAAAGTACACACATGGCTGTGTTGTGGAACAGCACTACAGTATTTCAGGGTTTCAATGTTTCTTTTTTTTAATTTTACATTACACAATGCGGTATGTTAAAACATCCAACCGAAATCGGTTCAGTGTTGTCCGGGATGGGTGTGTGTTCGTCAGTATGTAGTCAGACGGCTTTGGTTGTACACTGCGAGCTGGAGTCCGACTCAACCAGCTCCTCTGCCACTCGCTCAGCAGGTGAAGTCCTCGAAGTTACCCTGCCCTGGATGGTGAGGTAGGATGTTAGCCGGATATGTAGAGGGAGTGCGAAGGTTTTCACATGGGGGCTGTAAACAGAGAAGAAATATTTATATAAATGCCAACTGTATCTATTATTTAATTCCTTAATAGTAAATTTTAAATATTAAAACCAGATAAATATTTTGTACTGGTAATGCTTAGTAGGGACTGGAACGATACAATATCATCCCGATACCTAGGTACCGATTTGATTAAAATTTCGAACCTATAAGTATCATGATTTTATAAATATCCTGATTTAATATTACATTCTTTCCAAAATTTGTCTAAAATTTAAACCTTTAAAAATTTTTTATAAGTAATTAAATGTAGCCCATTCCTTATAACATTAGTTTTCTCACTTACAAACCAAGTGTACCATTTAAACAATACAAGATATCTTCAAATACAAGAATTTAACATTTAATTTAAATTAAATTAAGCAAAGAAGCCTCTTTTTTTACTGAGCACCATATACACCCACTTACAAAAGTGAGTACAACCCCTCTAATTTCAGCAAACATTTTCACATATCTTCTCAAAGGACAATACTATGGAAATGAAACTTGGATATATTTTAGAGTAGTCAATATACAGCTTGTATAACAGTATAGATTTACTGTCATTTGAAAATAACTCAACATTCAGCCATTATTGTCAAAATAGCTGGCAACAAAAGTGATTACACCCTAAGTGATATCAGCAGTACATCTTTAACCATGCAAAGTCTCATGTCCTATTTATCATGTTTCTGTGTTTGTCAGTTGCCAAGTATGTCCAGGCCTGAACCCTATCGAGCAAGCGTGAGACATCCTTAAGTGAATTCCATGCCCAGGAGGATTAAGGCTGTGCTAGATAACAATGATGCTCACACAGAATATTACCACTCTGGACATAGTTTTGACATGTTTACTTGGGTGTACTCATTTTCGTTGCCAGTTATTTAGACAATAAAGTCTGCATGTTGAGTTATTGTTAGAGGACAGTGAATCTGTACTGCTATACACGCTGCACATTGACTACTATAAAGTACATCCAATTGTAAATGAGAAAAATGAGAACATGTTATAGTGGTTATAAGTGGTTGCTGAAATGTGAGGGGTGTACTCACTTTTGTGAGGGTCTACTAATTTTTTGAGAGATACTGTACCTCTGTCATCTGCCGTAACTATTATTTCTGAACAAACTTAGCAAATAATTCAATCCTACCAAACGGGATGAAAATGTGTAAATAGTTTAGAGTGTACCACTTGAAGGATTATAAAGAAACAGTTATTTTTTCCTCCTCAAATAATCTTTGTTTTCCGCCTCCAAAATCTTAAAATTCAACACACACGGTTTTTGACTAATTAGCATCGTGGCGTGTTGGGACTGGTGTAAGCGTGTGTAATGAGTGAGTTTGGGACTAATTTTCTGACAGAGTTCGGAGAAAAAGGCAGATTGGAGGCTTTTTGTGATGTAAAGTCATAAAATGTGTTTCTGTTGCTTCACTTGGAAACTTCTGTGCTTGGTACAGACTTGGTTATACTTGGCTGATTGGCAGATTACCTGAAAACTGTCTGATTACCGGTCATCAAAATGAAAACCAGCCAATTCTGGACACTGGCTGATCGACCGGTTCACCGATATTATAAAAGTTAAAAAAACGTTTAAAAAAAATCTATTTTGGAGTCAGCATGAATCGCCATATAAAATAATCATATATGTGAATCGATTTTTTCTCTGAAGTAACATGAACTTCAACATTAATACACCATAAGACAGGAATTCTTAAAACTTTTGCAGCGAGGAACTCCATTAACTGTAAAATGAATTCCACACACTCTGCCTGAACATAATCAAATATTCAACAATTAGGTTATTTAATTAGGAACAAACAGGAGGTTTATTTTACTTTTCATTATCAGATTTAACAATTTATAAGACTATTTATTTTGTCAGTTACTGAGGTTTGGATTAAACCCATTTAATTTGTGTCAAAGAGGCTAACTGTAAGAACTATAATTACAGTGGTACCTCGGCATACAAATTTAATCCGTTCAAAATTTCATATTGTGAAACGTATTTTACCATAGGAAGTATTATAAATGCAGTCGTTCCAGCCACCAAAAAATATTACCAATATAACTAATATCCAATACTATAATAACATTTTTGCATATACAAACAATCAAAACATTTAGAAAAGACATGTAAATGAAGTAAAATATGAAATAAATGGACATTAAACCACACTTCAACCTTACTAAACCTTAATTTAGTATTCCTTTTGGCCCGGGCTGCTTTAAGAAAAGTGGCTTTTTTTTTTTCCATTTTTTTTTTACTATCCTTGCTTCTTTCACAACCCGCCCCCCCCCCCCCCACCCCGCCCACAAAAAGACTTGGCTTTTCAATGACGCGAACAGTTTCATAGGCACGAGCCAGCGTTCAGTTTGGCTCAGTTCGTTCGTTCGTATGCTGAAAATGCTTTTAGTGCAAATTTCCTGCAAAGTTTCAGTTTCAGCGGTACCATTGTAAACATGATGGGTTGTGATTTCGAGCACTGTAGCAAAATTAAAACAACTAGACAAAACATGAAAATCCAATTGACTTTACCTATTGCCATTATAGTGATTCTGTCTGGCCAAAAAAAATCATATTCATTGGATCGCCTTAAGCTTTGATTACAGTGTGCAGTGTGGTGATCAATTCGTGTGAAAATTATTCCTCATGTTCCCAGAAGACTTTCACAATTTAAGTCACATAATACTTCCGTTCCATCAGGAAAAAAAAAAAAAAAAAAACTCAACAGATGGGTCATTTACTGCTTTCAGGTCGTCAACTGACTTTTTTGTTACCACATAACGTTGCTGAGCCTCGACTTGACCAACTGAAGCAACTCGAGATCATAAAACTGTCCTCAGAGGCTTGTTCAGTGGGCACTATGCATGATGGATGGATCACTTCGTGCACTTCTCTACTTACTCTGATGCACCCATCACTTTGGAATAGTGTAAATCTGGGTTCATCAAAACACAACCTTTCTCTATTACTAGAAAAATCCAATCTACTTGCTCCCTAGCAAACTGAAGCTATTTTCCTGATTAGTCTCACTAACAAGTGTTTCTCTTATGGCCAAACAGCTGTTTAGTCTTAATTCTGAGTTCTTGCCACACTGTACATGTGGAAATGCTCTTACTTTCACGTAAATGTAGCTGTCATTTGTACTGTTGATGTTTTTTGATGCAACTTCACATGCTTCTGCCACTGTCTTTTTCATGAAGCCTACAGTTCAGAACTATCTTTCCAGGTTTTGTTCATGTGGTGGATGGTTGTAAACCCAATTAACCCAATTCCAGTAATTTCAGTTCTCATAAACCAAATAAGTCAAAATAACTCATTAATTAACCAATGTTACTACCACAAGTATTGCATAAAGTACAATTAAGTTCAGTATGACAAACATATTTGTGGTTGTTATGGAAAGAACATATTTAAGCTTGTTATGGGAAATAGTATGGATAATTAGTAAAATGCAATTGATGAGTAAGTTCCAATATCAACACCTGCATACGAGTTCAGTTAAGATTAGGAACATGCTGTAATTTTAATTTATAAACATAATTAATAAACATAAGCTAGTGCAGGTTGATTCAGTAAACATGAAGTTATTAAACATAAATGCCACTCTACTCTATTTGTGTCAGAAGTCATTTTGTTAAATTATGATGCTAAATATCCTGGCATAAATACACTACTTACAGTAAAAGTACATAATCTAAAAGACATTTTATAAGATAGACCAGAATAAGAATTACAGTTCCATAATCTTAGAAAAAATATCTACAGCAATGATTTTTTGAGCTCTACCCCCTCGTGGATTGTGGCGGTAGTGAATGGGGTATCAATATTTTTAATGAAATGTTAATAATTGAGCGCTTTTATGATGCTGCATTGTAGGATGTGTCTAATACCCAGTGATAATTATTTTGTTATTGTAAATGGTGGTTGAGTTCTGACTCATTGTGGGCTGTGGGAGTTTTTGTGATCACTCTTTTGGGGCGTGTGGTATACAAAGTTTGAAATATTTCTAGTACAGTAATAGTTAATAGTTTGGACACCTAGAAGACTTTCTTCTTTAAGAAGCTTTAGAAACACTAGACACTGGCATGTTGGGATGCTTCTTTGGTCTCCCCAGATTAAATACTTTTAGTTCTCTTAGAATCATTTCAACCACAGCAGCAGGCCACAGTTATTCATTTTTACTGTAATATACAGAAATGTTTAAATACTCTCAGCAATCTGGGAATAGCACATGGTTTTAAAATGCGGTAAGCAGTAAGTAGGGTCGTTACCACTTAATCTCCATACTGACCTCACTGGGAGACCATTAGTAAAAAAATCAATCAAAAGAGCACAATACTGCTGGCTGATTAAACAGGCTATTATAACAACAGCTAGAAATATAAAGTCTCATTTCATAATTGCAAGGCTGCAATGTCCTAATTGCAGTGTCTCATGAATAAAATTTTCAATTATGTGTCACCAGATATGAGACAAACATTGGGTTTATACCACAGCGTCTACACACAGGAATCTTATCATAAAAGTAACACGAAAATGGTTTAATACATACATAATTTCTTCACATTCTGCTTCCAAAGAGCTAGACTTGCATTTTAAATATTGTTATGAGGAATAATTCTTCGGGCTTACCAAAGGACCTTTTTGGCTTTTGTTTTTGGCAGGTTTTGGGCTCTCGTTTTCAGTCCTGACCAGTTCCAGAGGTAAGTTTTTGTTTGTTAAGCGACACAGTGATCTATGAATCAATCAAGAATTAAAAACATCTAACTTAAGGTATGAACCAGTGAGAAACAGGCGCAGATGATGACAGATGATTAGGCCGGGGATCAGTATACTAGTGATGCTGAATGCTGAGTGGTTGGAACAGACGAGAGGGGAAATGAGCTAAGGTTGTTACAGTATATAAACAACCAATTTTTATATTATATCTTTAGACACTTTACAGCCTGTCAGTGAAGCATTTGTTTCCATTTCTTTAATTTGATCTACATCATTTAATTTCATTCAATATGAATAAATGATGGGTGGCTCAAGACTTTTACATAGTACTGTATGTCACCTTAAGAGAGGAGATAATGCAGCCTGCATGCAAATATAAATATTTACATTAATTTCTCTATATTAGTACATTTAAAATGTAAAACATATTTATTTTCATAAGTAGACTTTCATGCCTATATCAGTAAGATAAAACTGGGGGAAAAAGATGGATGGGCTTTTGATTAGTATTATGATTTCTATGTTGTGTAAATCACATTATTCTACATTATTATTATCATTATTCACCAGGTATCCAAAGCTTCGGTTGGCTAAAACTAGGCATTTAATATCTGGGAAAACATCGCCTGGTCTTCAGCTGCCTAGCTGTGGCGAGTGTGTGTGCAGAGTTTAGCTTCGTATTCCTGTTTATGGCTCACAAGAATAGAAAGAGATATGCTTTATTCTGCCTCAAGGCTCTACATGTTCACCAAACCTGACCCAGTCTAGCTATTCCTTTCTAAAATATTTCAACTAGTCTGTCTGACACCAACACCACGGCCAGAGTCAAGGTCACAAATTTCTGGACAATCGAACTGAAAACTATTTTCTCTACAATTTGATTCGCACTTTAGGTTTACAGTCGTATCTTAATAAAGTGGTCTTACATGTAACGTATATGATAATATAAAACGTGATGTAATGTAATATAAATTAAAACACTGGTTTAGAGGATAGCGCTGTGGCCTCACATCTCCAGGGTTGAGGGTTCGATTCCCGCCTTTGCTTTGCTTGCAAGATTAGGTTAATAGGTGTTGAAAAAATTGCCTGTGGTGTGTGAATGAGTGTATGAGTGTTTGATGTGTGCCCTCCTTGTGCCTGAAGTTTACAGGGATAGGCTCCAGGCTTCTTACGACCCAGTATATGATACGCAGTATAGAAGATGAATAAATGAAAATAAATATAATATAATATAATATAATATAATATAATATAATATAATATAATATAATATAATATAATTTGGATGTCTTGTCCTGTTAAAATGCTCTTCAACACTGCTATGTAGTAAGGTCATGTTAATAAAGCTAATTGCACTGAGTAATTTATTACATAAATGAGGGGTAGAAAGGCAAGAAATAGGAATAAAGCAGGAGATGGAGTGCAGAACAAAAATCCAATGAGATTTATGCTTTATGGTGTGTGTGTGTGTGTGTGTGTGTGTGTGTGTGTGTGTGTGTGTGTGAAAGAAGTGGAAGAGAAAGAAAAAAATGATAAGATAAGAGCTGACAAGGATAGAATCAAGAGCAACAGAAGAGGGGAAGAGGGAGGAGAGGAAAAGAGAGGACAAGATAAAAGACAGCATCTCTCTGACTAGTTTATTATCCGCTTCACCTGCAATTAAAGCTCAAACTGGCCTCTTTTAAATCACAGAGCTATATCACCCAGTCAACAACCCTGACATCCATCAACTGCAACTGCCTGTGCTCTCTCCATTTACTTTTGTGTGTGTGTGTGTGTGTGTGTGTGTGTGTGTGTGTGTGTGTATGCGCGCGTGTGTCTGTTTACATCTCTCATCATGATCCTCAGCCATTCCTCCCTCATTTCCACTGCTAGTTTGGATCAAGCTACGCTTCGAGCCAAATTAGATTAAAGCAAAATAAAAAAAGAGAGACATAGCCCTACAGCTGTGTAGTTTCTTCCGTTGCCAACATTTCTTTATTTACCAGAACATTCTGCCTCAAGTTTTTTTATATATTTTTATATATATTTACTAGGTTCAATTTCAGTAGTCTTAACTCAGTATCCAGGCTTGTGTCATATTTAAGTCATTTGAGAGGATAGGAAAAGTTTCTAGTTTAAATCTTTTAAGTTGTTTTAGTTTCCCTACAAGGCTTGCGATTCCTTTCATCATGGATAAGGAAATCAGATTTGGGCAGTGCATTAAGAATACAGAAATGTTATGACAAATTTTAGGCATCTTTTCATGTTATATTTGAGCTTAATCGTCATTCGGTTATCTGTTTTATCCACCATTCTCCTATTTCTCACTCACTTCTCTCTATGCCTTAGTGTTCGCTTGTTAGTTAGCTACTTACGTGGCACTGCACGTTGTCCAGGCTCAGCACGGCTCCTCGGTCATTGTTGTTGCTGCGTTTGTGGTTCTTCTTCCTGCAGTGGCACAGCTTGTACTTGATCACCTGTTAAAGAGAGAGCTTGAACTTTAGGACTCGCACCTTTCTTCATGTCCACTATGTCACATACCTTCTGTTATGAATTAAGTGAAAACAAAGGACACATGCTTCTTTGAGAATTTGCATTAGCTTGGTATACAGTACATAGCTTAGGCTAGTGGAACATGTCCTTTGGTATGACATACAGATATGTCATTATGACAAACTCAGGTCATTCACAATGACCAGCTCCAACTTTGACATGCTAAACATGAGCTTTGAATGTCAAACGCCAAACACAGAATGCAAAATGGCAGGACTGATATACTAAAGGTCAGTTTCAAAATGCTTGATCCCAGCTTCCGTATGCCAAACACTAGCTGGAATATACCAAATACCATCTTAAACACAACAGTGAGCAGCTTTGAAAAGCTTTGCACCAGCTTTGATGACATTTATATCTAACAGCAGCTATGGTATGGCAAACTCTAGTATGTAGTACACCAGATCTGGAATGCCAAATGGGAGCACTCGTATGACAAAGAATATCTTATGGTATGCCAAACAGCAGTGCTGGTACACCAAACCCTAGCTGTGATATGCTAAACACCAGTTCTTGGACACCAAACCCCAACTGTGGAAGGCTTCCCCATGCCAAACAGTAACCCACAGTAAATCAACCAGTATCTTTCATTTGTCAATCAGCAGCTCTAGGGACACCAAACTCAGCAGTGGTATGCCAAACAGTAGCTCTGGTGCACCATACCCCAGCAGCTCTGGTATACCTAACCCCAACTGTGTTATGCCAAACTGCTGCTGTGGTACACCAAGCCATAGCTGTCTTATGCCAAACAGCAGCTCTTGTAGAACCCCAACTGTAATATTATAACAGCAGCTATGGTACAACAATCCCTAACTGTGGTATGCCCATCTGCAACTTTGGTATGCTCTTGATTGAACACCAAACCCCAACTGTGGTATGTCAAACAGAAGCTCTGGTACACCAAACCTTAGCTGTGGTATGCCAAACAGCAGCTGTGGTGGATCCCCAACTGTGGTTTTATAAACAGCAGCTTTGGTACATCAAACCCCAACTGAGGTATGCCAAACAGCAGCTCTGGTACTCCATACAGGAACTATGATATGTTTATTAGCAGCTCTAGTACGCCACCTGGCAGCTATAGTATACACAAAGCAAGACCTGGCACTAAAACCTGCAGATAAGTTTGGCTTAATTATGGTAGTTACCTGTTTAGACAGGAGGCTCAGGAGTTTTTACAATTTTTCCGACTATTGTGTAGAGACAAAATATTAGTCACAGTGTATTACAGTGAATGTACACTGTGTTAGGTATGTTTGGAACAAATTAAAATGTCTTTACTCTCTTTTGGTCGATTCACATTAGCATTTTTTTCCCAAGACGTCTTATTTAAGGTTGTTTAAGTGATAAATTTGGTTGGGAAGTAACCTTTTATATTCATTGTGAGAACAACAACAATGATAGCAAAACCTTTCAACCACCAAGCTTCACACACATAAATTGTTGTCCTAATGGGAATGTGAAAATGAGCCAGATGCTTTAGGGATCTCTAGTGCAGATCAGGAAGCCCTATGTTTGGTCTATCAGAGCCTCTAAATAGAAGCCAATTCATTGAGGATTATGCAAGCGAGGACCGTTTCGGGGCTCTGTGGAGTAACTAATTGCTGTAGCTCTGAGCTGTCGTTCATCATATAGGCACATGCAGAAAAACACACAGGACAAACAGTATTTTGGTGACAGCTCTTAATATTTTAGTATAAAAGACGTTTCATCTTGTCTATAAAACTCTTTAAAGAGACAAACCAAAACAAAAAAACCATGGCATAAACTCATAACACACTTTGTAAACTGATCTTAATATTTAAGAGCACTAATAGTAATACTTGCTCGGTCATCTATTTAGCTTTTTTTTTGCTTCCACTAGTGTCTGTGTGCTTTGAGTTAGCACTGTCCCTATAACTAGCATGATGGAGATAGACAACCTGTTATAAATCACATGGGTGTGGAGATATTCCATATTCACGCTGCACTGTGACATCCACGTGGCAATGTGCAAAAAAAAAAAAAAAAAATCAGCTGTCTTGTTTCATTTTTATTAGGCCTGCCATTGTCACCAGGGTTGCTGTTATCTGACAGTAAATGGAGCGTTTTCGCTTGTGGGTTTGAGTTGGCAGAGCTGAGCTCTGAAATATTTGTGCTAGGAGGCTTTATAGAAAACCATGAATAATAAATCATTTTCACACTGGCCAGGAGAACAACATCCGCTTATGCCTTAACGGCCTGCATGCCGATTAAGATTCTATTGCTAAAATGTGTGTCCTGAGGAAACAGTGGAGACAAGTAAAGAAACTATTTTGTCTTTGATCTAGATATCTCTTTACTATAATAATTATTACAATGACTTGACCGTGAGCTGTTGTAGCAACACTAAGAAAAAGTTACACACCAATTAAAATGTGTAACTTTTTAATTCATATTACATGACACAGGAGATGCATTTGCTGCTGGATGTTTGGTCTACACCACATGCAGCTTATTGCCATGAGCCTTGTTTTCACTTCCAGAAACTGGAGGTGGGAATAAAGCACTTGGCAGCAGATATCACCGAATCAGAAACCAAAGAGACTGCCATATGCTGCGTTTTCACCTACAAATTCTGATGGTCCTCTACTATGCCTCGTTCCTGTTGCTGTTTATCTAATGGATGAAAGCTGCCTACGGTTTCTATTTTGTCTATATCATGTAAAAGTCATAACTGCTATCCAGCCTGTTGGTGTGTGCCTTGTTCCTGCTTTCAAGTCCTAATTAGATGATTGTCTGATTGCAGTTATTCCTGTCTCTGGTTTCTGATTTCATAACTGCTGCCATGTGCCTTAGTCCTTCTTTTGGCTTCTTATGTATTCCTAACTTCTGCCACATGCCTTGTTCTTCACTTCATCGTGATTGGATGATAGCTGCTCCTACATGTTTTGTTCCCCGTTCTGGTTTCTGATTAAATAAGTGCCTGCTGCCACGTGCCTTGCTCCTGAATCCAGTTTCTTATTAGATGATGATTTCTGCCATTCTTGGTTCCAGGATCAGATTGCCATGTCTTGTTTCTCCATCCAGCTTCTGATAGGATAAGAGCTGTTTCCATGTGCTTTATTCCCACTTAAAGTTTCTGGATAGATGATTATCTGCTGCCATGTGCCATGTTCCTGCAACCATAACAGCTTATCCCGGTTTCTGTTCAGTAATGCACCACACTTCTGTATGTGCATTGTCTTTGTTTTCTCTGGCCACTGTTCATTAGTGAAACTTGGCCTGCTGTGCTTTTTCATCAGTATTCTTCTCGGTCATCTTTTTATATAACTGTATATCCTCAGACAATTGGGGTAAACAGTTGTCTCTTGGTTTTCCACAGTTTTGAAGGACTTTTTATCTTTTATTTTATTTTACTTTTTTCAAGGACTAAACAAGATACAGGATGTCACATTCCGAACAGGTTCTTTATCCATCACATCTTTTTACTTTCCAACTTTTACAATGAGCATGATAGATATTCCTTTTATCCTCAAGGAGCTGGTTATTATTATATGGCTCATTTTACAGTCAAACTGGACCCGGCTTGCAATTTCAAGGCCTCATAAAATATATCATTATCCAGGCAGGTGTAATGCATGAATGCAGAGGATGTTCTGCATGAGGGTGAGGACTTTCACTGGTGAAATTCACTGGTGTCCTTGTAACAATGTTGAAACACTTTCAAAAATCAAACATATAGACTCATCATATAGATTGATTAGTAAATGTGACCATCTCAAAAACTTCAAACAAACGACAAACAAAACAATCTGTGATGGATTAGCACCCTGTCCGGGGTGTACCCCGCCTCGTGAACTCCAGTCTCCTGGGATAGGTAGGCTCCGGGCCCCCCCGGGACCCTGAATACAGGATAAAGCAATCTCATGATTTTTTTTCTTTTGGCATTACATGACATTAAATGCATTTCTTGAATCAAAACCCATTTTCAAGCATATCACAATAAATAAAGTGTTAAATAGGGTGTTGTCGCTCACCAAGAGGGAAAAAAAAAATTAAGAGGGGTCAGAGAAGACTGGCAAGTCAATGTTGAGGCAGACACAGGAGCTTCTCAAGCCAAGCTCAAGGCTTAGCAATTAAATGTCAACTCTACTCTGCCTTTCTGCTCCATGGTGGAGGTCACTCTACCTTGTGATTCTGTTCAAGATGTTGTCTTCTGACCCGCAGATAGACATGGCAACTGATGTCCTGACATCACTTCCTGAGTCAGTGATTGACATCATTTCTCCACGTCCCACCTGGAGAAACAGTTTTTTCTGCTGGGACCCTGCCGGGTCTATAGATGGAGTCTTTTCATCACCCCCTTGAATCCTGCAAGGGCGATGCTGCTGCTCCACCTGCATATTCCGAGCGAGTTGCCATATGTCTGCCTACGAGCTTTGCACAGGGCAGAGGAACAACCCACTCAATGTAGTCTTTTTCATTTTTAACTAAACAGTTTAGTTTGAGAGAAGGCAGGTTGAACCAGCAGGTTTGGTCATGATTCTCACTTGAGTCTTGTTAGCACCGGTCACTTATCTGTGTCTCTTTGTGCTTTCACTAACCTGAACTTGATGGAGTGAAAACCATAATTTTATGATGGACCCTGTTCTGTTGATTTTACAGTTTTGTTGAGTTTATAAAAGTCCTCTGTGAAGCATGGACTGAATAAATACAACTTCAGAGCTCTGCTAAAATTCATCCTACCTCCTAAGTCTTCCTCCACGCTCTCACACACCTCACCCGGTTCTACTGCTGTTGCTAAGCATTGTGTTGCTTCCCAGACTTAATCCTTTTGATAGGCCTGAAAATGATTGTTACTTTTGTTGTTAATTAATAATAGTTAAATTTTGTAAATAATATCATACATAACTTCTGTTTGTCTGACCACTGCCACGATGAGAATGGAAGATTTTATTAAGCAGCCTTAATGAGATTTTGATTTTATGTTAGCGCCAGTCTAGCAATAATGCAAATTTAACACCTGGGTGCCAAATACAGCAACTGCTATAGAGGCACGCCTAACTCAAGACACTAATAAATGTGCTTATTAGAATGCCAAAATTATAAACTACATGCTATTGGTTTCCTCCCACAGTCCAAAGACGTGTAAATTAGGCTTACTGACGTTCTCTAATTGCCCGTAGTGTGTGTGTGTGTGTGTATCAGGGCTTGACATTAACTTTTTTGCTCACTGGCCAATGTGGCTAGTGGATTTCCGGAGTCACTAGCCATTCA
>JAQMYI010000016.1:9884362-9904235 GCA_030014275.1 Clariallabes melas
TCAGTAGCGAATATGATTTAAAATGTAGTGAAGTACAATACTTTAAACAAAACATACTTAAGTAAAAGTAAAATTACTGATTTTAAAAAATACTTTAAAAAGTAGAAATACACAAAAAATCTACTCAATTACAGTAACGCGAGTAAATGTAATTCATTACTTTCCACCTCTGCACATGACACATGATTCACAAATGTATTTTGTGATTACGTTTAGCTCAAGATTAATGATTCTGCATTTACAAACTGATTCGATATTCATGGACAGCCCTACATTAGTGTGTGGATTTTTGAAAGGTCCCTGACATGGTTAATTTCACAAATTTTCAAAAGGGCATTCCGCAAAACCCATTAGATGTCTTCTATAATTTCAGCCAATCACATGAACGTAAATTAGGAGTTATGATTGTATGTGACATGTGCATTATGTGACTACATTGCATCTGTTCAGTGTGCCAGTCAAACAGAACGAACCACAGGTATATAGAAAATGAACAGATTTTGGAATGTTAATATGGCCTCAGGCTGCTGCACTCCACAGATACTGCACATTATGTGATATGCCCTTTAAGCATGGCTGATTACACATATTAGTTAAATATAGCATAGTCAGGTAGTCAGTCATGTGGCATGCACACTGTGCAGATGGAATGCAACGTAGTCACATTCAATCACGTTTACACGTTTAATCAGAATTTTCGTTCATGTCACATTTGTGAATTCGTAAATTGGGTGACATTTATATTAGAATTATATATATATATATATATATATATATAGAGTTTAAACTCTATGCTTCTATAGAAGCTCATATTTTGTTCATTTTGTAGCTTAAGTCGACCTCAAAATAAATTAATACATTTCAAATACTGAAATATAAAATATATATATATATATATATACAGTATATAAAAAATATATGAAATAAGGGTAATAAACTGTGCTTTTTCATGTCACTGGAGGGTAAATGTGCATGGGGTGTACCTTTTAAACTTTGCTCCAAAAGCTAATCTAATTAAAATGAAAAGTCATATCGTTGGTGGTTACATCTGAGTGACAAGACATGATACTAAATTAATGAGCATCACCTGTGTGAGAAAGATACGTATACCCGTTTTACGATTGACACTTTACTGAAATCCAGCTGTAGGTTTAGATCCCTAATGAGCCAGCCAGCTGTGGTAAGGAAAATCTTATTAAGATAACACAAAAGAGAAACCTTGAGAGAAACCACACTCGCATACCGACACTGGAATGATAAAGACTTTCTATATAAAGAAATATGTTTTTTGGTTGTCTGTATCCATTTATCTTCTTTACATATGAAAGAACTTTTGGCACTGTCACCCACGCCCACGCTTTCATCTATCGCAGAGAGTGTCATTCCCTGTTTCGGTTTTTTTTCAGCCTTTGAAACAAATATTGCTTCATGCGCCAATACCAAAACCCTGCAGCCCTGATCAACTGAAGGTCAGCCATTTTCAGTTGAAATAGCTTCACAATGCTTACTGTAAATTGATCTGCAGTTATGGCAACGCTGTCCTTTCCGTTGACCTCAAATTAAAGTCTGCGGCGGGAAAAAAAGAAACATCAGGCCACAGCTCAATTAAAAGCGAGACTCCTCCACTTGCACTGATTACGTTTGAACCTCACTGTTAATTTAAGAGCATTAACCACTTCCACTCAGCGATTCACGCATGGAATATAATTAACACGACTGTTTTAGCTCGACTCGAGCTAATGGCCACAGTCAGTAAGAGTAAACAACGCTTCAGCTCAAATAACGTTTTTCTTTATATTAAGGCTGTGGCTGATCAAGATTTCGAAGATTTATTGTAGACGGCTGAATCCATTACAATGACACTGTGCACGCTGATCTTTACGCAGAGTTAAAATCAGATTTGAAACAGGGATCTCTGTTTCGGCACAGTAACTCTCCCTCGGCACATAATAGCAGATAGCATCACCCATAACAGCAAGGTAATAGCAAAAAACAGGCTTCATTTGGTTCTTTCTAATAACGGTGTCTGGGTTTTCATTCCCAGCTAAAGATCTGTACCGATTTTCCCTTTTACACCCTAAAAACATTATATTATACCATTGTCAACTGATAATATATATATATATATATATCTATACTGTATATATATGAGCTTTCACTCATGCTGGAAAATCAATTTCCTTAGACACACAAGGTGGTCTATAACAAACACTTTCTTTTAAAAATCACTATAGATTCTTTTTTAAAAGAAGCTTTGAACTATGACCAGAACTGTCTGGCTGGTCTGGGTTATAATGCATTTTATTTTAGTAATATTTTTGAAAGAAATGTAAGCAGAGAGATAACGTTGCGACACTCAAGAATATGCATACAAGAGACCTGTTTTTGTGTCAGCAAAGTCGGATCTTGTTTTCTATCAAGCCCTTATGAGTATTATTGAGGTCTGCAGATGCCGGAAAAAATAATATTATACCTTCACTAGGACAAGTCTGATTGATCCACTGTGACAAAACAAAACAATTTTGACATGATATTTTGGCCTTTACGCTCTTGGTTTATTGCACCTCTGGCAGCCAAGAGATCCTGAGCACTCTGAAGAAGGTTCTCGCTTAGGATAGCTCTTTTATTTCTTTGCATCTAATGTTCAATCTATGCTGTCTAGTCTCCATTTTCCGGGCTCAGAAGAACATCCCCATGGTATGATGATTCCACCACTGTGATTTCCTGCTTCCAATTAGTTCAATCGTTGTATCATCAAACCAGAAGATTTTGTTTCTCATTGTCTGAGAATCCTTCAAAGGTACTACTTTTTGCCAACTTCTTGCAGGGTGTCATATGACTTTAAGTGAGGAATGGCTTCTGTCTGGCCCTGTACTATAGAGGCCTGATTGGTTGAGAGCTGCAGTAAAGGTTGTCCTTGTGTACGGTTCTGCATTCTCTACAATGGAGCTCAGGATCTCTTTTACAATGATGCTTGGGTTTTTGGTTACCACTCTGACCAAGACCCTTCATCCCATATGATATTCCCAGATCTGGGAAGACTGTTGGTTGTTCAAAATCTCTTCCATTTGAGAATGATGGAGGCTCCTGCACTCTTGAAATGTTCTTGTATCGATCAACGCTGTCTTGCGGGTCTACTTTTTTTTTTCACTTTGACATACACCATTTATGGTGACACCTTATATAGACAGGTGTGTGCCTTTCTTTATGTCCAATGAATTCCATTAGGCACTGGAGGATTCCAATCAAGTTGTAGAAGCATCTAAAGGATGATTGATAGGAGTAGGATGGACCAGGCCAAACATATTTTTTTGGGATTAAGGCACAAAGTCCACACCTCTTTCCAATGGAACCGACAGACATAAAGACTGTGTCCCTTCACTGGAACTGAGAGACAAATGCCTTTCATCCCTCAGTGGGTTACACTGTCACCTAGAAACATGAACAAAGGAAACACTGAAACCGAGAAAGAAATGAGAAGTGCTGAAGGAAAGGATTTTGCTAACAGTTCTCTTTCCAGCCACCATCACCTTCCAACATTAGCCAGATACACTGTTTTGAATCAGCATTAGCTGTTAAAAATCTAAATTTACTATTGCTAGGATGAGATATGAATTTGAAAAAGTTATAGGCGGTAAGCCACCCCTCACCCTTGGCTTAATCAATAGCAATTCCACAATACGGGTAGTCTTAGGTGAAAAATGAAAGTACAAACATGTTGACTCACCGTGTGACATTATGTTGCTCATTTGAAATTGAACTGTGTGGGCAGTTGTTGTTTACATGAAATGCAAAGCCAAAAGATAAAAATGTGTTCTGTCAAATTCATTCTGCACTCATCAGGCCAGGGACGAGTTTCCCTTGATAAAGCGAATACATGGGAGGAAAGAAAAAACAAAATCTCCCTCTCATTCAACTGACAGATTTTTCCATTTCAAATGTCTCAGAATATGCATGAGATAGTCTGGATTGTTTTTCTAGTGTAATGTTGCTACAGGTAGGTAATAAAATATTAAATCGAGAACAAGTGTATAAATTCACTTCATGCATCAATAGGTGCAAACCAACACAGACAGGCAGCATCAACCAGGGATAATGCATAAGCAATAGGAGGAAAACAATACAAATGGTACAAAAAGACAATAAGATGTCACAGCACTACAAAACGAGTAGAAATCAGAGATTTGACATGGACAGGGATTCCTGTGCCACCAACAGGACTAGTTCTTCTCGTTGCTATTATGTTCGCCTGGAACTACGCTTTAACCCCTTAAGGAGCACTGAGAAAAGTGGCATGCATTTTCAAAAAATATTGTATTTGCATACCTAATAAAGTCCAGGAATGAGTTTCTGAGTGTAAAGTTCATGACATTTTATAACACAGAGGTACCCCTTTGGAAATTTCTACCTGGTTGTTTGATAATTACTTTCCACCGGCATGCAGATTGACTGATTAACAGCATGAGTGGGGCAAAATCTGTGCATAAACTAGATGCAGTGCATTGTGTCCTCCTTAAATCTTGAATGAAAACCAGCCGAGACCGAACCTCTTTACCACTGGCTAGTTAACATGTCAATCCTTCCGCTGACATGCTGATCGGGTGTTTTGAAGAAACGGGCGAGACAAAACCTGCGTGCAACAAATTATGCACAAGGGGGTGCTGCAGCATTGTTGCATTACTTACTGTACTTTATTTATTTTAAGATTTACACTTTGCACAGTCCTTATTATTGTTTCAATATTATATCTTTATTTATACCACGATATTACATATATTTTTCATTATTATTAACACTCACATTTTTGTTTATTTATTTATGTTTTTTTTTCAAATTAGGGAGCTTTATTAATGTGTTTTTATTTCATTTTATTTTATTGTTGTCAGTTTCAAAAGTCAAAAGTCAAACTAAAATGTTTGTAAAAGGATTTTGGGACATCTGGATAAGTAAAGGAACACTAGTGGTGTTTTGTCCTATCAAAACAAAACTGATGTTTGAGAACAAAGAGAACACTCATTCATACAGAGTGTGTTCTTGCTCTATGAGATACAGTATAACATGTCCAAGTTATATTAAAAAAATCTTTCCTTACTTTAGTTGAGCTATTTATCCTTAGCCAAAGAATCATTAAACTTAATGCAAACACATTTGATTTTAATATGTATCTATAAAATGAAAATATTAACCAATTCCTCTAAATAATAAGTCCTTAAATTTGGGTACCTGCTCACTCACTCACTCACTCACTCACTCACTCACTCACTCACTGTCTATACCGCTTTATTCTGTATACAGGTCACATACTAAGAGCACAAGGACAGGGTGCCAATCCATCACAGGGCACACACATACTCACTCACATACTACGGACAATATAGAAACACCAATTAGCCTAGTCTGCATGTCTTTGGACTGTGGGAGGAAACCGGAGTACCCGGAGGAAACCCACCAAGCACGGGGAGAACATGCAAACTCCACGCACACAGAGGCGGGAATCGAACCCGGACCCTGGAGGTGCAAAACAACATTTGCAATGATAATTCCATCTAAATCTTACAAATATTCACAGTTTGCACAGACAAACGGACAGACAAATGCATAAACAACCTAAAAACACCACTTGGTGGTAAAGATATGAAAATATAGTATATTAGTTGCACGCAATATAGAACAGGTGCACACAACCGGGTAACAAAGCAGTGACGGGATATGAGTGGAGATACAGTAGGAACAGACCAGAAAAACAGGAGACAGGATATTTGTTGCCAAGGAATTAGTAAAACCAAAGATGAGAAATACTGAATCTTATAACCAAGCAAGAAAATTGTGTTTGAGCCTGCAGAGGTCAAAGTTCAAAAAATTTAATAAAAACAACAACTCAAACCTCTAAAGTTCTGCTTCTTGTCTGCAGGCCATGTCACAAACAGTTCGCTGTTAGCAAATCACCAATAAATAATAACAAGCCATAGTGTGTCATTAATAAAGAGCATTCGAGCGATAATGCCTGCAGTAATACATCTGCTGAGAATTAAAAACTTGCCATCAGTTTTCACGGCTAAGGATTGTATTACAGGGTTTCAAGTTAAATATATACGTTTACGGAAAAGAAAAGAAAAGAAAAACCTTCCGGACGATAAAAGTTTAATGGCGATTGCTAAACAATGATCGGCATCTTGTTCCATCTCAGGAAGGAAAACGCTTGCTACTGAAAAACGAACTCCTAGAACGGTGGAAATAACAGCATTTACAGTTTGTGGGTAAATCAAAGAGAAAAGCGTTCATCATTGATTCGAAGCACAGTGCACAAACCATAGAGGGAGTTTAATTTTCATTCATTTATACAGCCGATAGTAAAGTCAGTGAGAAGCAAAGTTTATTGATTCTGCTGTGGAAAATAACCTTTCATGGTCTAAATACTCTGAAGAAAAAAAAAACTTTTAGGAAGCCTCAAGAACATTCTTTCGTAATATAGTGCGATTGCTGAGATTAGAGTCAAGGACCCTGGATGGGGTGCCAGTCCATCATCACACAAGCACACTACGGGCAACATCGACTATCCTAATCTACTGTAGGTGTTTTTGGGTTGTTGGAAGAACCTGGAGTACCTGAAGGAAACCTACTAAGCACAGGGGGAACATGCGAACTCTATACACACAGTTTGAAGAAACTCTAGGCCCAGAATTCACTGATACTGATAGCACTGACATTTTTTACTTTTAGGTATTATGTTGCAGAGCTTTCTTTCACAATTGATTGTATTTTAACATTATACTTTCTCCTCGCTGGAACCAAGAGGCCTGACCGTGCTCCAGCATGTCACTGTCCCCGTCAACAAAGTGAGTAATGACATGGGCTGCCATGGGGTGGTGTAAAAGAACTCTCGAGCCCTGACCTCGATCCGAATTACAACTCTTTGGGATGAACTTGACCGCCAGCTGCGTACCAGTCCATCAGTTACTGACTTCAAAAAAGTCCCATCCAATATATTTCTTAGAAAAATGAAGGCTGTTACAGCAGCAAAGATGAGACTGGAATGGGATGTTCAACAAGTACATATGACAGACTGTGCAAAAGTCTTAACTGCTGTAGAGCATGCAAAGATGTCTTTAAAAAAAAGTTTTTACAGTCAGATACATTACATTTAAATACTATAAAAAGCAATAATGAATGAAACAAAGATAATAATTGTCTTGACGACCCTTTGCTTTAAATATAGTCTCAAGTACAACTTTTTATAAGAAAATTTTTTCATGCAAACAAAACCTATTTAAATGTTTTGTGATCTTGCATGACCCATAAGGTCGCTATTCTAGTGGTGTTACAGTAAAGGCGTTAAAGCATCCTCCTTATAATCCTGATCTTCCTCCATCAGACGTTCACCTGTTTGGTTCCCTTAAAGGACGAAGATTCACTGGTGATGAAGAAGTGAAGATGCATCCATGGCTTGCAGCTCAGCCTACAACATAATTTAATTCGGGAATACGGAAGCATGTTGACAGATGGACGAAGTGTATTGAAAACCAAGGAGATTATAAAAAAAATTATTGTCTTTTCTAATAGTTAATTGAAATAAAGTCTAGAATGCGGATACAGATAGTCCCCAAGGTTCTGCTCTGGTGTCCACATACTTTTAGCCACTTCAACTTCAAAGCTGGTGCATTGAGACTTTAACTAAAATTCATTTTCCGTCCAAACCGCTGGTGGAGAACATGGTTTGCCAACAACTTGTCAGCATGAAGTGGGAACAGGTGGAGATTTACTGTGCCAGTCTGGAGAATAATCGTAGATATGATCTGCTGTTTAAGCACAAGTTGTTTCTCTCTTTCTCTCTCTCTGCTGGATCCAAGGCCATTCTTCTGCGCCATGCATGCTTTGATGAGCTTTGCAGAAAGAACAGAAGAGCAGATGGGTGTTTCATGGGAGACTGCGGAGAAAGGAAGGTTGTATAGACAAGATGGACACAACGAGTGAAATGAGCCCTGCAGAGTACATGTGTGTGTGTGTGTGTGTGTGTGTGGAGGAGTGGAGGTGATTGTGGTGGGTTTGAAAAGACAGAAGGCGCAGAAAGGAGAAGGGCTGATGCTGGAAAGAAAGTGGAGCTATGGAAGCTCACACTAATGACAAGGGAGTGTGGACAGATCGAGCCAACTGGGAAAAAAAGGTGCAAAGGAGAAAACACAATGAGAGACTAGCAGTGTGTGGGAGAGAAGAGTGTATCCGGATACGAGTAGACATTTCAAGTAAATGTCACAGATCACTGAAGTTAGCCGAGCCAATTTACTAGCGCATTAGATATTTAGACGGCTCGGGTCACCGAGCAATTGGGTTTGAGTAGACAGTTCAGGTACAGTAAATGTCTCAGATGGACTGATCATGAACAGTCCCCATCTGCTGATGACAGACTGCACATCCACTTTCTGCTTCTCTTCTTTGCTTTTCAAACTTTCCAAAAGTCTACACACTATTTCTTCAGGATACAAGTATGTACGTAAGTGTGTGTGGGCTGTTAAATTCCTTTCCAAACAGAAATAAACTTAAAACATATACTGTACAGTATTCAGTTGCATTGGATTATTAACAAGCCTTTAATTGAAGGATCGCACCATGGCAATAGCACTGCAATACTGTATTTCTTTATATTGTACACTCCAATTCCTTTGACTCCTATTACAGTAACCCCCCTTCCAATGTGGCTGCATTAAAACAATTTAGCAAAAAATAAATAAATAAAAAAAATGCAAGCCAAAATTCCTCCACAGTGATGCGAGAGAGTCATTGCCAGTTATCGCAAACACTTGATTGCAGTTGTTGCTGCCAAGTTTGGCAAAACCAGTTATTAATTATTAGGTTTAGGAGGCAATTACTTTTTCACATAAAGCCAGGAAGGTTTGGAGAGCTTTTTTTCCCCTTAATGAATTACGTAAATCATAAATGAAAGCATTTCGTATTTACTCAGGTTATCTTTGTGTAATATTAAAATTAGTTTGATGAATTATTTTATTACATTTTTTTAAAATTACTTTTACACTTTATCATTAAGTCTGTATTAGTCCACACATAGAAACATAATTTTGATTATTAGCTAGATTTTACATTAACTACATTATGGATTATTGTAAATAATATTTTAAAACGTAACACAAAAATGGTAAATATACGAGGTGTGTTCAAGTCAAACCAGGACTTTTGATTTTGAAGAATAACAGAACACAGTTATGAAAGTAAACGCTACCTTCATTTCTATACAGTATATAATCCCCTGTTACACTAATTATCCCAAGATTTCACTTCTGCTTGGATACCATCAGCTAGAACGTTTTCTCATTATGACGGAGCCAGATTGCACTGCCTGCTTCACATTTGGAACAATGGCCTCCCAGGAACTCCTATAATGGCACAAACATGTGGAAATAGCTTAACCCTTTCAGGCTCAAATTAAGTTTTTGTTGCTAAAGGACAACCAAGTCCTGCAGTGGTACTTTTGAGTAAAAAAAAAACTCATTAAATATGTATCTGGGGTAATAAGGAAGTTAGTTTTTAACTGTTGCAAATCAGCAACGCCTGCCTTGAGAGGGTTAAAGCCAGGAGTGTGGCAATATCTCCAAGACAAGTTCCTGTAATGAGCAAGCGATGTATATGAAAGATATGAAAGGCAACATATTATCTGTTGATTTTTAAAAGGGTAGGTGTTCCACCTCATTCGCCTGATGATCCAAGTAAATGAATCCCGTTAGCCACCTTGGTTGGATCGTTATTCATGGAAATGTGGCCTTATTTGCACCATTCAAATATTTCCCTGCAGCTGTGTGTCTCATCGCCACACTGTGCTTGAAGTCTTCTGTAAATGTCAACTGGTTGTATGCCTTCATTCACAAGAAATTTTATTACAAGTCTCAGTTTGACCTGAACGCCCAGGTTCACTACTTAACTGTCAATCGACTCGCCTTTCACTCTGGATTTTTATGGAATGTGTTATATAAGATGATCAAATGTTATAAGTGTTATGGGAAAACATGTATAATATTGGAAATGTATTCTGACTGCACATGCTCTAAACAGTTCATGTCTGAGAAATTCTGATGAGTAGTAATTTTGATTGCAGTTTGGTCCATAAGCAGGACTTTAAAACCTCAGCTGTTTAGCTCTACACTGGAATTAGAGGCATTACTTGGAAATCAGGTAAAAGTATCAACTAAATTAAAGAACTGTAACGGCATGTCAGGGATGTTTAACAGAAATTTGCGAAGGTTTAGCTTCATCAGATTCCTTGCTTAAAAGGAAATAACATGACTTAACTGATACAAATGAGTTAATTTTAATTAATAGCTTACAATAGGAAGGAATAAGTTACCTTGTGTACACACAGCTAAGCACAAAGCCAAACAACTGTTCAGACAAAGCAATAAAGGCCTTTATGTCTAAATGCAACGCACCTCATAGGTTTCCTGCAACATCCTAGCATACAGTTATATTTATGCAGATAAATAACTTGCACCCATAAGATGAAAAAAGAAAATCAGACGTTTTGAGGCTTTAGGGGCTTCATACAATTTAAAATTGTGATGAACTGTTTCACACCGGTGCTTCACATTCAAGCTTTTGATTAACAGAAAATACTCTAAATAGAAGAGACACGGGTCAGGAAAATAAATGCATACAGTGAAACCTCGGATTGCGAGTAACGCGGTTTTGCGAGTGTTCCGCAAGACGAGCAAAGATTTTTAATAAATTTTGACTTGAAAACAAGCAAGTCTTGGTTTACAAGTACCGAGTATCATGTATCATCCATGCGCTTCTTATTTTGACACCGAGCGTCACATGATCACAACTGAGCCAACATTTTTTTCTCTCTTGCGCTGCGGAATTGTGGGTAATCGTCTCCGCTGCTGGATCTTAGTGTGCTTTTACTATATGTACTGTTTACTATAACACTGTGACCACGTGTGTGCGTGTACAGCGCGCGTGTACTGTTTCTTATAACACACGTGTGCGCGCGTGTAACGCAAAAGCAAGTCTCATTAGAGAGGTTAAAGATCCATTTTCTCTCTCCCTCTCTATTTCAGCCTGTCGTTATGTGTGCGTGCACGTAATTTGACACCGTGCCCCTTTACACACACATACTCTCTCTCGCCTTTACATGTGAGTAGATAATCCACAATAGAAGATCTGCTACTGACGTACAGCATGTGTTCATGCGCTTCGTTTCTGCTAATACTGGACCACGTGTTATCCCATTGATGCTGGCAGGAAATATTTAAATCTGACAAAAGTTTGATTATCTTAACCTATATAATTTGTACAGCATATGGTCAAGAGAATGGCGGGCATTTGACGTGTGGAGAACAGTGCATCCAGTATACATATACAGTTTAAACAGTCAAGTTCTCGTTGAAACAACAAAAATGAGAAACAATCGCTCACAAATTTGCACAGACATTAGCATGTGTTCTTGTAATTATCATTGATTAGTATTAAGCTGCTGGAATAAGGAAGGGTTGGATAACCACAATAAAAGCAGGTTTTGGCAGACTGATTTTGTTAATAAAGCTTGGTTTAAGCATTTAGAAAGCTGATTAAAAAGCTTTTCTTGACCCATGATTGTGTTTGAATCGTCTCGTATCAATATGCTTCTTTGAGCTTGATCCTTGATGAACTTTCTGAAAAGTCAGAGGAATTAAACAGTCTTACATTAAGAGTTATGTCTGGTGAATGGTTTGGAAGATGGCTGATAATCTACAGTGATGTAGCGCCAATTCAAAATGTCACAAAAACCCTTTCTCAAAGACAGTTAATCTGCTACTACTTCTTATTCTACATTCATTTGAATGGTCAAATTATTGGCCTGCAACAAGCAAAGAAAACAACTAAAGAGATTATGAAATTATTGAAATTGGGCTAAGAACTGACCAACACATTATTAAAACATGTAAGGATAGTGCTAAACTCTAACTATATGGAAAGATTATGGTTGGAAAAGAAGTCATAAATAGAGATCACTCTTACAGTAGGTTTAAGAAGGAACGTAAGAGCATTTCCTTACACAAAATGAGGAATGTGCACTCACAGGATTGGGACTAAACAATTGTATGGCCAAAAGGAAAGCACTTGAGAGTGAGACTAATCTGTTAAAAGGGCAGATGATCAGGTTTGCTACAAAGAATAAAGATTGGACTTTGGAGCAATGGAAAATGGTTGTGCCGTCTGATAAGTCGTAGTGCAGAGTAATGGGCCATGGAAAAAGGGAAATGCATGGAGAAATGCATCCATCATGCATAGTGGCCTCTGCACAAGCCACTGAAGGTAATGTTATGATCTGGATTTGCTTCAGTTGGTCAGGTCTAACTGATAACCTGAATGTACTGAATGATCCGAGTTATAGATTTTTTTTCTTCCCTGATGGAACAGGAATGTTCGAGGACTCAAATTGTAAAAGAAGAATTCTGGTAGCATGAGAAATCTTTCTCAGACATTGAGAATTGGAGTCAAAGCTAAAGGTGGTCAAAAGAGTGTGTGACTTTTTTTTTTTTTTGGACCAGGCACTATGTACTGTATCTATATACCAAAGAAAAGTTCACTTTCTTCTTTGTAGTATTTTCCTTTATTCAATAGTTGAAGGAATCATTTCTGACTTAGCTTGAGCATGGAAATCGTTCCCTTCGGCCAGGAGATCTAAAAGCATGCATGTTACACTTGCAGGACACCGTGTTTCAGTCTTTGTTGCTACAGCCCATTCCAACAGGTTTTGCAGCACTTAATTTTCGTCTTGATATCTTATTACAGGAGGGGATTATTATTTCTCATCTACTCAGCATGATAGCAATAAAAGAAGGTCGTCAGAAGAAAATGAGACGTTTTATTAGACGTTTATATGTGTACCTACTGTAGCTTGGCATGAATGTTAATGGCATAACGTTATTAGCTGCAAATGAACTTAGCAGGTTCATGCTTTTTGTATAAGCAAGTTTGAGGCATACTGTACCTAATATAATACCTGGAAATGAGGTTATGATACTATATATAATTAGTTTGGATCTACGTATTTTCTTAAACGATGACCTCATACAGGTGTATTCTAAATGATCACCTTTCTATTATTCTATCCTTATGACCCTGTCATCGTCCAAATTCAGAGAGGGTGTAAAGCCTTCAGATTGAAACCCAGTTGAGCGACATGTCTCATATGCAGAAGTGACACTGATATGCTATATACCATCAAAATAATATTGGCTCTATTGGTAGACAGGATGAAGTAGGGCTTTGAGGACTACAGCAGATGAACTTCAGTCAATAAAATGTCAAGATCAGTACACATCAAAGTAAGTGGAACAACCATCCTTATTATAGAAGACTTTCTAGATTGTAAAATGACCTGGACGACTGAAAACCTTCCCTGACAGATTTTAATAACGTAGCTCTTCTCTTTTAGTTGGCCGTTTTTACCCTTACTTGCTCGCTTTTCCTTTAACATTTGGTAAAAGACGAGGGTGGAGAAAAGAAGAGCTCAGAAAACAGGATGCTCGTGTCAGGAGGCTGCCAGGCAGACAGGGTTAATGAGACAATGAGGCAAGACATGTCTGTGTGAGGTCTGGGGGAGATGCGTGTGTGTGTGTGTGTGTGTGTGCATGTGTGTATATGTGCGTGTACTGTATGAGTCTGAGTGAAAGTAAGGGATACATAGTGTAAGCACAGAACTTTACTTTGTCTTTTGAAACTCGCAGTGAATAAAAAGAGTAAAGGTGGATACATGTGTGTATGTACAGTAGGTGGATATGCATGCTTGGGTTCACTTTAATGATGGGAGATTAAAAGAGTGCTGATATTATTCACGCTCGCTGCCCAATAAGCACGTTCAGCCAGACTTTCTCGATGCATAATACGGGTCATTGAAATAGTAGTCATTTTGCTCCTGATAGATGGAGAAAAAACGAAAGAAAGACAGAGATGTGTGAGTAGTGCAGAATAATGAAATGACCCATAAGTTCATCCAGAATGCGCCACACATCAAACTATGAGGTACAGCTGCAGAAACATACATCGACGCTTCTTTTTCAAAATATTCGGCTTTCTAGTTTGGGTGAAGCTGTCTACAGTATACTGAAGAGTGTAGCCTTAAATTCTTGTTCCTAGAGGACAGGAATGGATTGCAATGTGGGCTTCTGCTGCAGTAGCACATCTGCCTTAGGGATCAATGTGTTGCCCATTTTGAGATGCTTTTTCTGCTCACCACGGTTGCAGAGCGTGATTCATTGAGTGACTGTAGTCTTCATTTCAGCAATATTTCCGAAACGAAATCCCAGGGGATCAGCAGTTTCTGTAATACTCAAACCAGCACATCTGGCAGGCAAACTCATTGAGATGACATTTTTCCCCCGCATTCTGATACTGATGTAAACATGATTGTGCTTATGTTATATTGTTTGGATGATTGCATAACTGCATCAGTTTTCCTAATAATAATAATAAAGTGACCAATTAGTGCATATTCTGTACATTGTAAATACATTAGGTTAAATAAGTACTTGCATTTAGTACTCAATCAGAAATGTAAAAACTAATTGTCTTTCCCATAATTCCCAAAGCAAAACCTAGCTTAGAACAAAATGTTTTTGGCTTGTTTTATTTGTACAGAAAAGTATGTGTCAAACAACGATTCATCTAACAGTTACATTGTTAATGAGCGCAATATGTGCAAATGTGCAAAAAATTATATTACACTATCTACCACCTCTTAAAATCCACTCATGTGGATGAGCTGGAATCTCAGGCGAAAATAGTTTATTCTAAAATTTCCAAGAATGCATTACACACATGGCACACACACAAACACACATACACACACACACAAATGAACTGAGGTACATTAAAGTAATTTATGTTTATATATATAAAGATCATTTTCAAAGCCCTGAATGAAATTTAAATTTCATGCTCTCACATGAGCTGAAGACCAAAGCAAGGTCACTGGTGTGCTGCAACCTTCACAAAAGCGACTATTCTACTGCATGCTGTAATCATATTTGTTCAAAGCTATAGGCATTAATTGCTGTCATTGCCAACAACCATAAAAGACCAATAATTGGTTTACTGGTTATTTTATGAATTGATCAAGGTTGTTATCTTCAAATGTGTAAATTTAGTACAAATATTGAAATCATGGTCTGATGAGATATATATTTTTTTTAATCTAAACTATTAATTGTTGGTATTTTCATATTATTATTTCAAACATTTTTTTTTTGTTTGTCTATGTGACAACATCAGCAGCAACCTCCTTTCCCCTCTCATCCGTTCCAATCACTCAGCATTCAGCAGCAGCAGTATACTAATTACCAGCCTGATCATCTGTCATCTTCTGCACCTGTTTCTCACCGGTTCATGCCTCAAGTTGATTCAAGTTGATCTTTTTTATGTTTGAATGATTCATAAATCACTGTTTGGCTTAACTAAAGATGATTTCTCTGAAACTGGTTGGTACAGGGACTGGGGGAAAAAAAAGAGACAAAACGTTGCAAAAAATTAGAGCCAAAAAGTCCTTCAGGAAGCTTGGAGAGTAAGACAGGAACATTTTTTTTGCCATGTTTATCTCCAGGATATGAATAATTAAAAATTCAAATCGGCTTATTTGAGGGGAAAAAAACAAGTGTAGTCTTCTGTAGTTCATATGGTTTATCATGCTGAACATTGATCTTTTTTAGCTCTTTAAAAACTTTATTTTTCAAATATCTTATAGCAGTTTTGCACAGTACTGAATAAAAAAAAAGAAGTTTATTTTGATTTAAAGGATTATTTCACATTCTCAGATCTGTTCTTTAACCCCTGCCCAGTATATGTTGGTGTTTTTTCCTTGTGCCAAACTCCTCTAAATAAACTGATTAGCTGATAACACACCTGTACCTGGTTAAACTGAGTGACTTTATGGTTAATCAATCGTAGATCGAGTCTGGCAAAGCCTGGACATACAATATTCTGGTCATGTACACTGCCATACAGTATAACTGAGATATTTAATAATAAAAAAAACTGACTTGATACAGTATATATATATATATATATATAAATCTTGGTATTTTAATTAAAATTTGCATCCTTATAAGAACTTAAAGTACTACAGCAGTTTGTATTATTATTACAGCAAAATATAAAATCCAAATTTAAACTGAGAATAAGATGTAGTGGTGAAGAATAACTGTACATGTGTTTTAAAAGAAATGAAAATAAGAAAATCATACAAGAACATTTGAAAGTTTTGGACACCATTTTCATCTTAGATTTGTACAGTATATGCCACGGTGATACTCTAGTGACAGATGTGGCAATCAGTTGTTGTTTAACGCTAGAAAAATTGAGTATAAGAAACTGGAAAAATACATGTACAAAACTACAAAAAAATAAAATAAAATACAAAACAACTATAGACAAAAGTAAAAGGTTAAAAGCAGGTTAACTTTTCATTGGAAGCACGTTTTCAAAAAATACCCACAGCAACAACAATATTGATTGTAGTCCTCACTGATCTTCAGTCCTATTACACCAACAGTGAAGCTGAGACAGAAATTATATTTCACAGTGGCTAAATCCACAGCTTACTTCAGTATTTATATGATGAAAGTGCTTTGTATTCACAGTTGGTTTAATCAGGTATTTAAAGCAGGTTTCATTGTTTATGGATGTTTATTGGATGTTTATTCAGATTATCAAAAGCCTCCAAGATGACTAGATTTTTCTTGAGCCACTTGGTCTTTCTCCACTCTTCACCTTGGTAGTTTGGGTGACTTTGCCCTCTGTGGACTCTGTGGACTCTGCGGCGTAACACACTCGGAGGACAGCATTATCCGCTCCTTCCGCTTGCATGAGCTCAAAGACGCCCCTGATTGGCTGTAAAGCCGTGATTAATGTGGGAGCACTAAGTACCCCTCATCCCAGAGCTCAGCCAATCAGCTCTCTCAAGACCTCCGGCTGTGAGAGGTTACAGCATCACCTGGGAATCGAACTCGCGATTCGAGTTCGATCCGGATGATAGGGCGAGCACTTTACCACTGTGCCGTTCAGAGGCCCAGATCGGAAGTTTCTAAAATATTCAAACCAGCCCATTTGACATGAGGGAATTTCCTTGTATTTCCTTGGCTTACCCTGGCATTTAGGTTGATTTTCTGAGCAGTCAATTCAGATTATTTTAAGTAAATGCACATATGCCAGACAGGGTTAGGTAGGGGTTTCAATAGGCACTACCTGTAGGACAAAAGCACGTGCCTGAAAGCCTGAAAGACTCAGGGATAGAAAATGTGGACTGAAGAAACAGATGTTTATTTGTGCATGTTTAGGAGTGGTTCTGGGTGCGTTTATAGCTCAGGATTAAAATGTCCTCTTGATATATAGAATGCTCATTTCTTCATATCCCCCCCAGGATTTCTTGCATTTTTGAAATCTAGTCTTGAGGAACAGTTCCTCAGGATTCCTAATGGCTCTCAGTTTTGGCTCTCATTACCAGTCCAGTCCATGTACCTGGTCAGTTTTAGAGGAATGATGTGACCTATTATTCATTCAGGCATTAAAAAAGCCACCTACTTGAGGCATGAACCGGTGAGAAACAGGTGCAGATGATGACAGATGTTCCTGTCGATGATTAGTATACTGGTGATGCTGAATGCTGAGTGATTGGAACAGATGAGAGGGGAAATGAGGCTGCTGCTGAGGTTGTTACATAAAAGAAAATAAATAAATTGTATTTATGTGTAGGCATTGTAGACACTTAGCAGCCTGTCACAGTAGAACATTTGTTCCCATTTCTTTAATTAATCTACAGTACATCATTTTATTTCATATAATATGAAGAAATATAAAGAAATAAGGGTGGATTAAGACCTTTTCACAGTATTGTACATTGTGGTCACATCAAACTATCAGACAGTGCCTGGGCTTAATTTCAAGGTCAGAATTTAAGCATGTCATTATTGTTTTTATTTGAAAACTGTGTTCAAACACACTGAATACATTCAGTTATGTGTACACTCTGTTTTCAAGATAAGATAAGATACAAATCTATGACATTTACACTCACCAGTTTTCCAGCACCATTGTGATCTTCAAATGATTTTGAATAATCTCGGTACAGCTTTTGCGACTGCTGCACTATAACTCCTTTTTTTTTCTTCTGTTTTTCTAATCTTCTAAAACTCACTGACTTGCTGATGTGAGAAAAGAATCCAAGCATGAACCACAAGATGAGGTGCTGTTGTCTTTTAGTTTGCAATGTATGTACACAGTTCCACTGGTCCGAGTGCAACCACTGGAACGGTAAAGATCACTCACTTGAAAATTGGTTTTGAAAAGTACAACGATTGCTCACCGGCTCCATGCCAAACACAGAGGCGTATGCTAAACTTTACAACATGGAGAAGCCGTTAGCCATTAATTACCCAGTCAATTAACTAACGCGGCTGTTTTCTTAAGGTGTCGAAGCTAGCTCAAGCATTTTAATACTTTGTTACCTGGAAAGGCAAGTAGATTTTTTTAAACCTGCGGTCATGAAAATGTTTAACTATTTAATAGATAAATTGTGAATTGATAACTAATGGGGAAATCAACATGTTTTTATTTTCACATCAGATGTACTGAATCTCCATCATTCTCCATCATTCCCACAAGGCACAGTATGTCATGTTTAATTGTTCAATCATCATGTTTAACAGAATATGTCAAGTTTAATTGTTGACTGTCTTACAGATAATTGTTCACATTTAGTAATTAAAAAAAACTACTCAAACTCTGTCACTTTGCAGTTTGTCACAGCAGTTACTCAAATGATCTCTCAAGCATTAAGAGCCATGAATATGTAGCTTTAAACAGTAGACTACGTAGATATCGGATATCTGTATGTGTATCTAATGCTAGAACTCTGGTTTTAGATAAAACTGCAGTGGGCACTGCTTTAATTATAGAGGTTTCTTTGTTTTTTCTTTCTTTCTTTTTTTTTTTTTAAAAGGAGAAGAATAGTTTAAAGGACTGTTTTTTCCCCTAATCAATTATATAAGAAATGGCATTTCCCCAAAATTTTGTTTGCAATTTTGATTTACCATAGCCTGATCAGGCAGTTACTAAAGGTGAAAGAATTAAGGTTATGACTTTGTTCACGTTGATGTAAATTGATATGGTCACTCTTTGTGCAGCAAGATCAATAATACAGTTGGTATTGCTAATATATAAGTATTACATTCAGATTACATTCTCTATTGTGTTTTTCCTCTTGTTTGTCTTTGATAGTACATTTTATTTTAGCTGTAAAATGTCCAAAGCCTCCAAAAAATCTGCTGTAGAATTTACATGAGAGTCTCTGCGTGTGGGTTTAGAACCTGGCTCTTGGGTTTGTCTATTGCCACAGTAACCTTTGATATGGCACCATCTAGTGCCCAAGAAACATTTTTTTGGTAGATTGTAATATTATGTAAGCACAAATAAGTACACAAATGATATTGCTATTTAAAACTACTGTACCTGGATTTGACTGAACAGATTTAAAAAATTTAATTCTTATGTTAGAGAATAAGCAGACTTGATATGAGCAACACATTTACTCTAATTAGATTTTTTTTATATAAAAAAAAAAGATTTTAAGATGACATGGTCCAAAAGCAACTACTATTTGTTGTTTTTTTTATTTGTGTTTCATTTAATATGTATTAAATAACAAGAACAAAAAAAAAAAACAAAAAAAAATTATTATTTCTATTATTGTTATTATTATTAGTAATTAAATTTTTAAATTTTTAATTTATTTTAATTTAATTTAATTAAATTTTTTTTTAATTTTATAGAACTTTATTAATCCCAGAGGGAAATTGCTCAATTTTCGCATATCCCAATTAGGAAACTGGGG
>JAQMYI010000016.1:9904335-9914708 GCA_030014275.1 Clariallabes melas
TCAACAGTGGCAACTTGGCGATGCTGGGGTTCGAACCCCCGACCTTCCGATCAGTAACCCAGTAACCCACAGCCTTAGTCGACTGAGCCACCACTGCCCCATTTTTTTATTTTATTTTTTAATTTTTTTATTTTTAGTATTAGTAGTAGTAGTATTAATAATAATAATAATAATAATAATAATAATAATGATAATAATAATAATAATAACAATCATATGACAATTAATTGAATAATAATAATAATTATTATTATTATTATTATTATTATTATTGGTATGATTATCATTCTTATTAATTATTATTAATTAATTAGGGTCTGTTGGCTAAATTGATTTAATTTTCAAACATTTACAGGAGGTGAAAGCATATTTACAATAGGGAAAGAATTAATTTATAGCTTTACTGTTTAATATTAAGTTCTAATTTATTTTTAATATAAGCCAACACCGAAAATGCTTTGGATTGTATTTATTTACAATGGAAGCTACTTGTATCATAAACAGCAGGCTTAAAGCTCAAACAAGATATTTTAACCAATCAATATATTTTTTTTTTATTCATTCCCATCATCAAACAAAATTTGGTAATTTATTAACATTAACTAATGTTGTAAGTTAAGTAATGGGACAGGAAGGTTAACATAAAAACATTATTACAATTTCTTCAACAGAATCATTCTGGCAGTTTTGAGAAACTCTTTAGATTAGGAAAACTTTGCCAAATACACTATAAGGAGTCGTGTCACATTAACTCTGTAAGTAATGACTCCATACTTCTACCACTGTTAACATAAGAGGAGGAGTTAATTAAAATGACCTCTGCAGAGAAATCTGGGGCGAAACCTTTAAGAAGGATATCTGCGCTGCGGCTTCGTTAATATTTGATGACTTGCTGTTGTCAGCTCTCTTGAGAACCCGTCTGTTCGAAAAATTCCAATTAGACAGCAGAGATAAAGCTGATTGCTCCAAGTGTGCAGGATATTACGCAATAAAACATGAAAGCATGACTCTGGTGATGAAGCGAATAATTAAGCAAAAAAACAGGAAGAAACCAAAAAAACTCAGTAATAAGTATGCAGAGTGGTAGAGAGCATGCATGCAATACAATCATGAGATCCTGCAAGGGTAGTGGATAAAAGATTAATTGCAGGCAAAACTAATTAAAAAAAAGTATGACAATTTAAAAGTTGTTGATCCCATCTAGTGCAAAAAAATAATAAAAGATATACATGTTAACGAAAAGATGCTTTGTATGCCTAAGTATATAGTAACTGCGTGACTTCCTTTAATAGATTTTATAGAATATATAATAGGTACGGTACAATCGCTGGTACACCTGTACACTTGCTTATTCATGAATTATGAACAGTACGTAGAGTTTCACAGAGCGCATCAGGTCTTTGGGTAAAAAAGCCTCAGTGATGAGATCAGGTTAGAGAAGAATGGCCAGACATGAAGGCGATGGTAAATCGATTGACCACTCTTTTCAATCATGGTGAGAGCAGAAAGGCATCTCAAAACGTAGAACAGATTCCACTCCTGTCAATCAAGCAAAGGAATCTGACTATACTGTGCATAGACTCACCAAATCTGAACTATTGAGTCCAGATTTCTGCCTCAATATGCACATGGTAAGGACAGAATGTTGCTATTAACAGCAATGAATCCATACAGGTCAACCTGGTGGTGGTGGTGTAACAGTGTGGGGAATGTTGTCCCCACTTTATAAGGGCTACTTCCAGCAGGACAATAAGCACAAAGTCACAAACATCTATTATGTTCTATTAACATAGTGAGTTCTGTGTAATTTACTTCCCTGCCTAGTCACCAGATCGGAATCCAACAAAGCACCGTTGGGATGTGGTACAGCAGGGTAGTCATCGCACAAATGCACATCTGACAAATCTGCAATCATGTGATGCAATAACATGAAATCCCTGCCACAAAGAACTGAGGCTTTTCAAAAAGCAAAGTTTCAATTGCGCGTGATTTTAAATTTCCAACAGGCCAGTCTTCCAATGTCTGACCCCACAGTAGTTGCCTTTTCATTTAGCTATTGAGTTTTTGTACTTATGGGACACTCAGAAAAGGAAACATGACCCCATCTACGGACAGTGAAAACAGAGCTTTTTCTAATGGAGGGTGCGGATATCAACGCTGCCTGAAGCATCTCGAATTCTGCCCCCGGATGGCAATCTGAGCTGCCCTTCTCCTTGGCACAGTCTAGCCCTCTATCGATCTGATCTAGAGATCTGTTAAATATCCTCCCAGGCAATCGATCCCTCCTTGACCACCAGCGAAACTCAAAAAGCTCGGAGCCTCCTAACACACCAATAACTTTGTAGCCAACCACTCATCATTGTATCATTGTAGTGCTCTGCTGATGCTGATAACGTGATTAGCATGGATAAACACACAGCATTGATGGACTAAGTAAGTGGATAAATGTGCAAGGTGATGCATCATAATGCTTTCGGGCAAGACGCTACACTAAAAGCCAGGGCGCTATCGAGATGATGTGGTTGTGGAGGTGTGTGTATGCGAGTGTCTGTGTTTATAGATCATCTAAATAAGATTTCAAGATTGCAAATGGATTATAGATCTCAGAGGATGTAAAGCCATTAAAGACAGACAACTGATTGTGTTTAAACCAATCCAAATAGTTACCCAAGAGATGCTTTATAGAAACATTAGAGTGTAAGCCAATTCTTTAAATGTGAATGCTACAGTAGTACGCCCTTTACCACACTGCAAACCGTTTAATAATTTAAAACTCAATAGGTGTTTAGCAGAGAGGAACAAACACATGAAGTGCACCATAATCTCAGTGCCATTTCCATATCCGCAGTGCCAAGCGAGACTGCTTTTTTTTCTTTCTTTTTTTTTTTTTCAAAAAGGAGTCTGTCGTTCCATAAGCACAAAGTGGAAACTTTTTCAGGTCTTCATTTTCAGCTGCCTGTAAACCCTTTTGTATGCAAACCTCTGGCTTCAACTGATAAAACCGAAAGCTTTCTGCCAAATTGGTGAACTTCTGCAGAGCTGATAATGCATAAATAAGAAAATGTCTTTCACCTTTTTTGGGATGCAAATTATTTCAGGATTCTTTGTACAGTACAAATAAAAAACCTAGAGCAGTGTCGATAAATGGCACGTTTTATATTATATAAAGCAATTATTTTACGTTTAAGGTCTACAGATTACTAACCTACCACAGCTTGTGATTGAAAACTGTTAATATGGCCCTTGACTAAACGCCATTGATTGTTGCAGGGGTTAGTCATTTATAGGACTTTTAGAAGTTACTTTGCAATTAAGAGCACTCAGAGAAGCAATAAAGAGACCAATTACCATGAGCAAAGTGCCGCACCATATGATTATCAGTCACAAGGCACCCTCTTCTAATTATAGGGACCTGACTTCGGTCCAAGACAAACATTGCACACAGAATTAATGACTATTTGGTTCCTATTAGTTACTCTGAAATTCCATATAAATTTTCTCTGGCACTATTCGTCAAATGTAATCTCTACGTCTTCAAAATAAGACACAGACAAAAACGGACAAGAGCTTCTATTTGCCATAGCTTAGGGTTTACATCCTCATTTACTGTCCTACCTCTTTCCAGTGCTCAGGACCACACTCCTTTCCAGCAAAATTGCACTCCAGAAGCATGTCATCCATACGATGTCGTGTGCGGTTGTAGAACTCGGCCAAACTGAACCGGGCACCTTGGCGATCGGGCTCAGGGGCAAGCTGGAACCCAGGTGCCATATTGTCTTCATACCCTAGGAGTGGTCCCATAAACAGCAGGTCACTGTAGCTCATCTGGGATCGACGGAAGGTGTTGTAGTTGCAGAATGTGATGGCTGGGAAGGTCATGTTGGGTGCATTGCGCTCGTCCAGCAAGGTAACATAGTCATACTGCATGTAATAGACAACTCGGTCACCCACCTGGACCAAGAATATAGAGAGGGCCGCCAGAAAGGACACTGCCCAGAGACCTTGCTTCACTCCAAACTTCTTCTTATTTTCCACAAAGATGTGGTTGGCACCATGAAGGGAACAACCGCCGAAAAAGGCTGCCAAGTCAATGTTAGGAGGCTCTTCTTCTTCCTGCTCTTCATAGCCCTCTAGCTCATCAGATTCTTCCTTGTAATGCACTGACTCGCTGTCGGCACTCTGCACTACGCGTTTGTAGTGATCATCAAAGCTGCTCGCATAAGACCCTCCAGCGGGCTCATCTCCTGTTGTAATGGAGATCGTGCATGTAATTCGCACCATGATGAAATAGTCAAACTAAAAGGATAACTGTCCAGATCGAAAGAATTCTCGCTTGCAGTAGGGACTGGATCACCACGAAAAATACAGTTTTATAAAGCAAAATGCATGGATAAGTATCCTTGGACAAGCCTTTGGAAAGAAACCAGAATCCAGAGCGTGATGGTTTATGACTTCCTTTTTAAAAGTCAATGACACCAAGAGAAGCTTAAAATGAACTGCAGAGCAGGAGGCGAATAAGCAAACAGTTCCTGTAGGACACTTAAGATACCATCCGGTGGGTTTAAAATTTCTTTAAAATTTTCACCTGATCAAAACTGAGATCATGCTACCAATGCGTTAAAAGACCCGAATCTTGAAGCGTTCTAAATAAAAGTGGATAAGCGTAAAGAGTCAGAAGTCCTTCCTCTTAAATCTGAGCATCTGAGGAAGATCTGCAAGGTTGGGATGAGTACCTCTTGCCCCTCCACACCCACACTGATACATTATATTCCCATCAGGCCCTGCCACTGCTGCACTCTGAGCATGATGTCAGAACCTGATCATCTTACTTGCTTTACCACCAGGGGATATAAATGACTGTTTTTTAAATGTGTCAACAGATTGTAATTGCTAAGCTCAGATCTATTTACTGTAGATCATCCATGCATCACCTTTTGGGCAGCAAGTAGCCCTGACTGTCAAGAACATTACCGAGTTACCACTTCTGCTAAGACGATGACCAATCCCATATTTCTTCAGCACCTACACAAACATATGGGGTATGGGGCAGATTAATCATTGCGAAGTATAATGATATGAAGGCGTCTTTACTACTTTAATGTAATTACCCTTCCTATATCCACCTACAGCATTACTGGTAATGTAGGAAAACATAGCAATAAAAAAAGTTTAAACTAAAAATTTATTTTTACTTTAAACATAAAATACAACTGAAAATTACATATTGATTTAAAATATTTACAAGCAAGTATTTTTGTTTAAATAATGCCAGAGCAACCTAAGTGATCTTTATTATACAGTCTGTGGAAACTTGATGCTCTCAGGATGAAATACAGGTTCGTTTGACATTTTGCCTAAATATGCCAGCATCTCATCTCTTTAATTACTTTCCATTTATTTAATGCACAGTTTACTTACTCTAATATCATATACATTTACATTAATTAATTTGGCACATGCCTTTATCCACCGCAACATAAAAGTTGAGAGGAAATAAAAAGCTCTGCACCCTTTGCCATAATTTGGAAGCAAATTCAGTCCGGGAGACATTTATTATTCACTTTTTATGCATTTCTTGAATTAATATTTACTTGGCCACACAACCGGTCAGAGTGTGAAGGTTTCCAGTCCTCAGCGTTGCTGACTTTGGCTGAATCAAATATTTAGAGGGTTATTTTTCGAAGGACACCAAGTGCATGTCGAGGAAACTCTAGTTCTTTTAAGCCAAACAAACACTGCACTGGCAACACAACAAATTCAAACTACATGCAAAGATATTGAGCAATACCCCAATACCCCTTGTTCTATTAATAATGGAATATAGTTAATGTTAAAAGATTACACATTTTCATTTGACAGTGTAGGTGACATGTTGGCATGAACACTCAATCACTCATAATCTCTACTGCTTTATCCTGTACAGTATACAGGCACGCGGGGGGGCTTAGGGCGTATCCCAGATGACTTAGGGCACGAGGCAGGGTACACCCTGGATAGTAGGCCAATCCATCGCAGTGCACACAAATGTACACACACCCGCACACTGCGGGCAATATGGGAACGCCAGTTAGCCTAATCTGTATATTTTTTAACTGTGGATGGAAACCGGATTACCTGGAGGAAACCCACCAAGCACATGGAGAACATGCAAACTCCATGCAACCAGACCCAGAGACGGGAATTGAACCCAGACACTGGCGGTGCAATGCGACAGTGCTAACTACTACACCCACTGTGCCACCATGGCATGAACAGTTCTGATCATTTTTTAAAATATATATTTCCTGTGAGATTTGACTTTTATTTGTGACATTCACAATTGTTCTGACAAAAAAAGTCCGTCCTTTGCCTCAGCTCCACCAAGAAATCGGCATTTTGACATCTATGTGTTAAACAGTTCACATCAGACTGCTTTCTCAATGAGGGTCAATGAGCTACAGTAGTCTAGTGGAAGTGCTAAAGCTCAATTGTGGATCCTATTACTATTTTAAAGTTTTTGTTTATTAAGCAGGTTTGTTTAGTTTAGGCACACTTCGAGTTGCTAATGTTGCTAATCTTAACTTGTTTTAGTGCATATTAGTCAAAAATCTGAAAATTAGTCATAAAAATTATTTTTATTTTTTATTAGTAATAAATTAGTAATAAATCCTTTGTGAGAGGATATAAGTGTGTTACTCTCTGATTATATTCTCAATTTCCTCTGTTTAGCAATATAACATTCAAAACAGGAGCTACATCACTGGTTCCTCTGTTGCTTAGGAGTTAAACAGTGATAGCTTAGTGGCTAGTCACTAACAGCTAACCTAGCCTTCTTCAGGCCTTAGTTGTGTTTGAGCTTTTATGACACTTTAATGTTACTGAAAAATGTTTCTTTTTTTTTCTTCATTTTTTCATTGCGATTGTCTAAGGAAATGCACTTCCTCAAAGGGGCGTTCAAGGGCAGTTCATTTTTATGTTTGAAAAATGTGTGACAGAAAGTCAAGCAAGCAAGCAGGCAGAGTGCAGGATCTGGGTTACTTCACATTTCAGCTAGAAAACTGTAGAGACCTTTAATGCTAACATGAGCTTGTTTATAAAAGACTATATTTGATGAGCTTTAAATACCTCTTTGCAATAGAAAAAAATGCAATGAGATTTTTTATGTTTTATGGTCTCTATTTGTTGTAAAACATAAATATGTTTTTATACAGCAAAGTTATGAAAGGAAAGCTGAAGCACTTTTTAAGGTTTGCTGATGCCTGGCATGAAATGGAAATTGTAATTATGACTATATACAATTCCAAGATAAATTATGAAGTCGGCGCACAAGGGCGTATCACTTTTCCTGGGCAAAATTCAGAAAAATGCGCATTTCTCGCCCATACAGTTCCAAAGATATGCCGCCTGTGATTTCAGGGAATGTGTGCGTGTGTGAGCCGAGAGGGCACGGCTTGTGCCACTTGCTGCAGTCGCCCCTCCTCCCTGCACACAAAATTCACAAGCTCAAAAGAATTTATCCAGCATACTGTATACTTTAAATCAGACAGGACTCGTGCTAGAGAGTTGGATTGTTCGAGAGAGCAGGCTTTCAAATTATGGGATGTCAAGTTTCATATATGTATTTTTCTAAAACTGAGTGCAGCATGACAGTTTTTCCAAAGTGGTCCAAAAGCGTCTTTGTCCGTTCTACAAACCCCATTAAAGTCTATGGAGTGACTTTTTTCAGGGCCATGTTTGAAGGGTGAATTATTTTTGATCGATATGATTTTAACCAAAGTAGTAGAGTTTTCTAGCACTTCCATGTCTTGTTCCATGTCTCGTCTTCCGATCGTATCAAGGAGCACTGTGGTTCAGCACGGGTTCAGCTATTGTTTTTTTTCCTGAGAGGGATTTTCTTTCCATTGTGCTCAGGAGACCCGGGAAAACGTTTCCATAAAAGTTTAGTGGTGAAACGCACTGTGCCATTGCACAGCTACTTCACAATTTCTCCAGGAATTGCCTAGGTTTATTATTATAATAATAATAATTATTATTAATTACACAATATAATAGACAAGGTGAAAACTGATACAATGTAATGTACTTCAATAAACTCAAATAAAGAAATTGTGTAAAATAAATGAAATGAAGCTACAATTTTTTATTATTTTTTAAAAAGATTTTCTGTTCTTCTTTGTATAGTTACAAGTTAGGAAACAGATGTATTACTTCAGTGGTACAGTATAAAGTCCTCTAGTGTCCGAGACTGTATGAAGTGAGACCAGTGATTCAACTGAATTTTAAATAGCTCACTACACATCTCTGCATGGTGTCTTACTTTGCATTTTTTCCCTGATTTTCCATCAACATTGCAGGCGGCGTGGTAGAACATAATAAAATAACCTTCATATAACAGTTCTGTACGGAACCGAGAGGAGTATTTGGGTAACCGGTCTGTCATGAAGAACAAGCTGAATAATGAAAGGAGTCGTCTCAGTAGAGCTCAGCCATCCTTCTGTGAAACTATGTGACCTCAAACTGTGTCCCCAAATCAATAGAGGATTGTGATTATAAGACCATAATAACTTCGGGAGAAATGTAATGTGGCATTTCGTTTTCAAACACTCGAGAAAGCACTGTACTGTATAACTGAGTGGACTGTATTTCAAGGTGGACTGCATCCTATTCTGAAACAAACTGAACATTACAACTTTCTACTTAAAAATAAATGGCTAATTGTATTTCAGTATAAGTATTTTTTCCTTTCATATTAAGCGATGTGGAAATGAAATGTGAAATGAAACTTTTGCTTTTCAATCCTGTTTGATGAAGGACATTAGCAAGAAGCAATGCTTTGTATGTATTGTGAGAGCTACAGATTCCTCCTCATACAAAACCAAAAAACAAACAAAAGAAAATGGTTATGTGAAAATTTCATTTATGCATCTACATCTATGAGATATACTTTTGTTGCTCGATGTCAGATCAAACTTCTTTATTCAACACAACATCCTAAGCAAATTGCATGGAATAGATTTGTAATGTCCGTGTCTTACTTGTGCTTAAATTCAAACACCGCTCATAAAGACGTCAAAGCTTCTTCTATGGAGAAAACAGTCATCAGTCTGTGCCACCAGATGGCATCAGAGTTCTGCGTAGTTAAATCGAAAAGCCATTACATTTTCCAGACTCGAAATATTTTCTCTAACACCCCCTGAGACCATACCATCAATTATCATGAAGATACGCGCTTTGTAACATCCTAATGCAATCCAAAGTAGACGGGTTAGGATACTACAATCATTCAGGTGTCTGCTCTGAGTCTAGACATGGATTCAGACGTGCGGAGTTAGTTTTGTTCTATTATTCGTGGGCATCGTGTACATAGTGCTTTCAAAGTTAAATATAAGCCAATTGAGCTGCATTATTAACTTAATCTACACATCTCTGCTTTACTGAGCATCACCTACAATAAATCACAGAAAATAATGTATATGTAATATACTTCATATGAAAACCACACTATTCCTAATTGTGTTAATGAAGCCCTAACGTAAACCAAACACAAACTCCATATGGTCCTTACAAAAGTGTCAACACACCACATTTACCACGAGCCAAACCATGAAACTGTTCTTGTCCAATAAATCACGGCAAATGCCAAGCTTAAACTCTGGAAGCAGTGGTCACATGTTTTTGCAGTGTATACAGTCAACTACTGTATTTTTTCCACATGCTGTATAGTCAGGGTTAAAGAAAGAAAGTTGGGATGCATGTCGTAGCCTATGACATTTACTAAAGCCCGATCGAGCAAAAGATCAGCCAGGTACAGCCACAATCCTAATAGCTCAGAGCAAAGAATTTGAGGTTCACTGATCTCGTTTTTCATTTTTCACTCTGCACAAGCTGTTAACTTTATTGAATCTCCGCGCTTTCGCTCGTCATACCGTACAGCATCGCTGGGTTTCAATTCTTTGCATGAGAAGCCTTTTGATTCCTGTAAATCTAGAGAAATCAGGTTAACTAGCAAACCACAGACTGTTTATGCGGACCATTTCCTCACGCTGTCATTTTGTCCTGTAGTTTACACGAGTGTTTTGAGTTCGGTCTAGGTTGAGATTGCGCTCATTTTCAGCTGTTTAATGTACAATCCTGCTATCACTTATTCAATATAAACATGCACAAGTATGCTACAGCTTCAGTTCATCTTTTAAACATGGTGGATGCAGTGTTTTGGCATCATTGCGGTCGGCTGTAAATGAAACCGAGTCACTGGTGTTTATTGACGACGTGATTGCTGATTAAAAGTAGTTGCAGATTGATAATGACTTAAAACATACACTGTAACAAATTGATGTAAATTTACAGGACTTTTTTTACAGTTTCCGACTGTTTTTTCGAAATACTGCACATTA
>JAQMYI010000016.1:9932446-9942842 GCA_030014275.1 Clariallabes melas
TGAAACAGAAATTTCTCTAACGACCCCCTGTAAAACTAGTCCCGTCCGAATCGGGCTTATGATTGATATCTGCAGAAAGGGAGAGGTGATCTTTATGCCTGATAAGACAGTAAAGAAGGTGTGGTCTCTGTGCCTGTCAGTCATGGAAAAGGGTTGTGGTCTTGTGGTCTCTACACTTGATAGATGGAGTAAAGGAGGTGTGGTCTCTAGGCCTGATAGCACAGTAAAGGAGGTGTGGTCTCTATGGCTGTAATCCCCATTAAACATGGTCTTGCCTTCTAGTTGTGGTGGAAATTCTGGAAACAATATTAAGACAAGCAATCCATACACTTCTATAGTCTACGTGGCACAATCATTAATACATAATTAAAATATGACTTTTCCATTACATAGGCAAATGTGGTCTGGACGTCATGCCTATTAGTCACAATAAAGGAAATGTGGCCTTAAAGCCTGTCAGTCACAATTAAGGTGGTTTGTACTACATACCTATCAATTGCAATAAAAGAAGTGACACATCTTAGTTATTTCTGCTACATCACAATACCTTGTACCTAAACATTTCATGTTTAAAATAATTGTATCTTTAGTACACCTTGCCATTCATCACAATGCTGAGATAAACACCTCCATAACCTTCCTCTTATATTGATTTTTTTTTAAAATCTCCAATTACAGTCATTTCGTGGTAATGGCATGCCTTTTGTATTTTTTTTTATATATGATCAAACCCATCTAATCTCTTGCCTTGCTCCTAATTTTCACTATTCCTGAAGCAAGACATCATAAGAAATTACTTAGCACACACAATTTCTACAGCAAATAATCAAAAATACATGATGAGCCCCCACAAGCTAGTAGATCAATTTTCATCATAAAGTACTCTAAGAGCATTAGTTTACACCTTGGCAAACTCTGAGTGAACTTAATGATCTGTTTTCAGCAGTGATCAGTGTAAATGTGGTCATTAGGGGAGTTCAGGCGGTACGTAGTGCATCAGCTGTAATAGAGCGCCACATTGGAGAGTTGCCTGTATCCAGAGATGGTTTTGGCTTTTTGGCACGTTGATTAATATAAAAGCTCATGAGGACAGAATAATAGGATGAGGTCTGAAATGTTTGGCTGCATAAACAAGTATTCTCCAGTTGTTAGCAAATTGGGTCCATTAGCGCCAATTACAGTCTGTGGGATGTCTTTGTACGTGATGGTGTTTTGACAGCAACAAACAGCGCAGGCTACTTTCCATAATCAATAGCATACGCTGTGTCCTCTCTCTCCGGTTTCATGTGGCATTTTAGAAATAAGACCGATAATTATGCTTACTATTAACCAATTAGTCCACCAAATACTATTGTTACAGTAAGTGCATTCATTGTTCTGCATAATAAAAGTTACTGTTACTGACAAGAATGATTCCCAGAGCAAACATGACCTTCATGAGAAATTACTGTATTACATTTCTTCCATGATGAGCAAAGAGACTCGTTACACGGTATACAAGGGGATTAAGTATTGTCTTTCACTCACTCTGTATTAATGCACACAAAAAAATATGATACATATAACCACCAAAACAACTTACATGGAAATTGACTCTAATTGCCCACATGACACTAAAAAATATAACCAAACGGGGTGTGGAGAGAAATCAGAGAAATCAGCAATATGTATTTAAAAAAATAAATAATCTTTTCCAGACATGAGTCAACTGCTAGACAGAAGGCAGAGGACGACCTAGAGTCTCCCTGAAGATTACATCTGAACAGCATCCAAATGAATATTGATGATGTTCTCTTAACCTCCTTCTGCCACTCTCTCGTCACCCAGCGGAAGCTAATCTGGCATTAAAGGAGCGCAAGGAAGCTGAAACGAATTAACATTACTGATGGGCACCACTGCGGGGGTCTCTGAAAGAAAAGCTGTCATGGTTTTGGAAAAGGTTTAAGAACATTTGATTTAGGAAAATTTTAAAGAGGTTTGATTTAGACGCTGGAGGAAGTCAGTGGTTATTTAAATAATATTTGGTGTGAAGACAGTTAATGCATGTGTGCATAAAAGGAAGTAAAATTGTGTTTGGATTAGGGATGTGTTAAGGAATTGGTTGAATGTTTCTTTGAAGTAAATGTAAGATTTTTTTTAAAAACAACAACAACAATAATAATAATAATAATAATAATAATAATAATAATAATCAATACATATAATAATACATTAAAGTTGGCATGTCTGTATGTTGTAAATATTTGTAAAAAAATAATTTGGAGGGATTTAAGATGTGTATTAGAACACATTACGATGTTTTTTTTTTATTTTTGTCTGTTTGTTTGTGCATGCATCACGTAAAAACTGCTAAACAGACTATAATGGGGTTTTTACGGGTGTATTTGGTTGCGATTAAGGTGACATATACAGTACAGTAGGGTTTGTTTCATCGTAATCGACCCACGGGAGGGGAAGATAATAATAATAATAACAATAATAATAACAATAATAATAATAATAATAATAATAATAATAATGATGCATTTTATTTATATAGGCGCCTTTCTGGTCACCCAAGGTCGCATAAGATATGCTAATTTGAAATTTTAATGGAAACCGCCCTTTACATCATCAACCTTGAAAAAAATCATTAGTTCATTTCAAAATTCAACAGATGGTGCCGTATGTTTGTAATACATTCTTATGAGCGTGCAATTGAAATCTACTTAATAAACGCGATCTCACACCTTTATTCCGCACATTCACGGTAACACGTACAAATTTTATCTCATTCCAAAATCGAACAGATGGCGCTGTACATTTATTAATACACACTTATGAGTGTGCAATTAAATTCCATGCAAACAAAGTTGCAGGCACTTCTAGTAATAATAATAAAATTCTGTCCATGGAAAAAAAAGGATGTCCTTCAAAGTGGTTTGAAGAAAAGTTAAATGAGGTTTCACTAGAGGAAATAAATGAGATTTGGGTTTGGATGAACAATACATGTCTGGATTTATAGGAAGTTAAATATTACTTGGGTATATGGAACTCCAAAACATTTAGCTTTAGAAGAAATGTAAAAATGAAAAGGTCTAGGCAGACGTTGAGTTGTGTTTGGTTTGGAGGAAATTAGAGGTGTTTAGTATGGATGAAATCAGGAGGTGTTTGGTTTGGGTGAAGTTAAACTGCTTTAGAGTTGGAGGAAGGTAAGAGGTGTTTGGTATATTTCGTTTGGAGAAGGTAAACAATATAGTGTTTAAAGGACACCATATTAGGAGGATAAAGGGTTTAGGAGGATAAAGGGTGGTTTATTGTGCAAGAAGTTAAAGGACAATTGGTTTGTGCGATGTTTAGTAATACTGCGGAACCTCAGTTCACAAACGTTATTCGTTTCTAAATTCTGTTCTTTTTCCCCGATTTGGTCGATCTTTTTTTTTTTTCATTGGAATACGTGTAAATAGAATGAGTCCGTTCCCCGACACTATGAAATATATTTAACCTTGGTTTTTGTTTATATCACAAAAATTTGTATATTTAAATACTAAATAAAAATATAAACTGTACAGGAGAGAGCACACACTATATTTTTACATGTACTGTTCACACACCTTTCTTAGGGAAACTTGCTGACATGTACAGTAGGAATGGAGGACAGGAAGATAGGTAGGGAGGAGGATTGTGTTTAGAAGGAGATTGCCCTCTTCGATAATAACACTGGGTGTTTTTTCTTTCTTGGCCTCTTGTTTTGTACATGTCCACCGTTTATCAGTAAAAATCTATCCAGAAGTATTTTTTTTGTGCTGCACAATTGCACAACTGCACAAAAAAGACACCACGTTATAATTCATAAGGTGTAGCACTCTGTTCGCCACTGTTTGTCCGGATGATACTTCGTGGCAAAGGCTTGAACATCACTCTGCACAAAATTATTTTATCATATGCACAATCTACGACTGCAGACTAAGCAAAACTGTTGCTGTGCGGCGCACTCATGCCTTTGTTCAAGTGATACCGTGGCTTGGGATGGCGGTGTCTGGGTCATGTTCTGAGAAGGAGTTTATGAAAAGAGTTTTTTTTTTTTTTTTGGTCATACTCGGTGGCGTTGGTACACAGAGGTTCCACTGTATTTTGTTTGAAGAAAGTTAAAAGGTGTTTGGTTTTGGATGAAGTTTATGGGTATTTGGCTTGGAGGAAGTTAAACGTATGGAATTTGCTTAAGGTTAAAGGTGTTTTGAATGAAGACCTTTAAAGCGTGTTTGGTTTGGAGGATGTTTAATGGTGTTTGTTATGGAGGAAAATAAAATGAGTTTGGTTTGGGGAAGTTAAAGGGTGTTTAGTGTGGAAGAAATGAAAAGACATTTGAAGAAAGGTTAAAGGGGACTTGGCACGGAGAAAATTAAAAAGTGTTTAGTTTGGAGGAAGTTAAAGGCAATTGAGTTTGGAGGAAATTCAATGGTGTTTGGTAGAGAGAAATGTTACAAGGGGGTTTTATTTTTGGAGGAAGTCTAAGGGTATTTGTTTTAAAAGAAAGTACAAAGGTGCTTGATTTCAAAACGATTAAAAGCTGTTTAGTAGTTTGAGGGTGTTTGGTTTGGAGGTTGTGGAATTTGGTATGGAGCAAGGCAGTGGGTGTTTGGTGTAGCAGAAGTGAAAGGGAACTTGGTTTGGAGAAAAGGACATTTAAGGGTAGATTGTATGACAGATGATAAAGGAATTTCATTTGAAGAAAATTAAAGGAGTTTGCTATGTAAGAAGCTAAAGGGTCCCTGGAAGTTAAAGGGTGTTTAGTATGGGGGAAATTAAATGGTGTGTGTTTTCTAAAAAGAAGGTTTTACATTGGATGGCACGGTGGCTTAGTGGTTAGCACTGTCTCATTGCACCTCTAGTATTGGGGTTCGAATCCTGCCTTGGGTCTGTGTGCATGGAGTTTGCATGTTCTCCCTGTGTTTGGTGTGTTTCCTCTGGGCACTCTGGTTTCCTCCCACAGTCTGAAGACATGCAGATTAGATTCATTCGTGTTCCCAAATTGCCCGTAGTGCGCGATTGAGTGTGAGTGTGTTTATGTCTTGTGATGGATTGGCACCCCATCCAGGGTGTACCCCGCCTCGTGCCCTAGGTCCCCTGGGATAGGCTCCGGGCTATCCGCGACCCTAAATACAGGATAAAGTGGTATATAAAATGAGTGAGTGAGTGAGTGAGTGAGAATGAATGTTTGCTTTGATGTAAAAAGTCAAAGTTCTAGGGTTTTGGAGGACAATAAAAGATGTTAGAGAAATTAATATGGTATTTGGTTGAATGTTTTTTTGAAGAATTTTTATGTTACTACATTCTGGCCCAAGAACTTACCTGTGAAATACATTTATATTAGTCTGAAACTAGACAAAAGCTAGAACGTGAATGCAGTGCAAAGAGGATTATAAGCCTTGCTATTAACATACATTAACTAAAACTTAAATTGTCATTTTACAGTCCTGTGGTCATTAAAAAAGAAGCAAAAAGACTGTTGCACATGAGACCATCTTAGATCTGTGAGTCAAGCATGCTTCCTTTTATCACCATCTACATCTTGCTCAAAAGTCAAGGTACTATTCACTGCACCACAATCCTATTTTTAATGAACAAGCTCATTGACACTGCTCAGCATCTTACTGTAGGTCATGCTGTCAGTTCAAGATATTGAAGAATACTAAAAAAACATGCACTTGTACTTGACCTGAAAATATGGCATTGATGCATTCTTAGCCTTCACCGAGCTCTTATCATATGCCATTAGTCCTGAGTTTGGACTATTTAAGCAACTAGTGTGTATTAGTTCAGTGCAAAGTCTTTCCTAGCTTACATGTAAAATCCCAAGCCATGATTATTCCTGATTGCTTCACTGTGCTTTGTTTGTTGATTTACGGATTGGATTATACTTTCGACATGTTTGCGTTATTGACTGTATTTCTGACCCTTCCCTACATTTTCACTTTGACAGTGGACAACGTTCGCTGAGATTCTTTATTAAATACGTCTTTGCGCATGCATCCTAATTCTGCATGTTACAGGTGCACAATATATCACTGCACGTTTAGTCCGTACATCTACTGTATATAGGAAACCTCTGAAAAATTCTTTATCTCATACGTGACTATAAGTGTATAAAGATAAAACACAAAGCTGGAATTTTTCAATGTCATAGCGCACCATCATTCTCAGCTGTTTAGGTCCATGGCCATGTGGGAAGATGTGATGAAAAAAGGAACAGAGTAATTGATATTCCTTTAGAGAAACTACATGGTGCTGCCAAGAGTGGTGGGGAAAAAAAAGATAGAAAGAAAGAAAAAAAAGAAAAGCCTGAAATGGATTACTCAACGTCAGTAATGGCCATAAACATATAAATCACCCAGGGCTGTTGCCGAAGTCAAGGAAAACAACTGCAAAGCCTGAGAGGAGAAAAGTATAGATGTAAGAGTCTAACAGCAAAGATGATGTTTGGATGCACGCGACTGATGGAAGCAGGACTGGGAAATTAGCATCTATTATTAAAGGAACCATCCGTCCTGCACCAGTGCAGCATACATTAACCTTCTGCAGCCTCAGACTGAGACACTCATTAAAAGGCATTTCTATGACAATCCACGAAGAACTGCGAAGTCACCCTGATAAGGGTCATGGCAAAGGGGCCAGACTAGTCATGTTCTCAAACTTTAAGGTGACCGCCTTATTTCAGAATCATCTCATCGTCTGCCTAATGGTTCTGTAGCTGATTAATTTATCAAAGGTCCCATTCCAATGAAGAATGGCACTCAAACAGGAAGATTACAGGATATTTTGACAATCAATCTAAAAGCCCATTCATCTCAGTCTAATTGCAATTGTGTTAAGCTGGGCTACAGTGATGTGCCAGCTGCTAATGGGTTTGGCTCTGAGAGAGAGAGAGACTTGAGTCACTTCAATAACTGGCACCTAAAGAGCTCATTCCTAACAACATTAACGAGAAACGATGCAAAATACATGTCAATTTAGAATGAATGGCAATGACGTTTGGTTAGCGTCCATCTTGAACAATTATTTATTTTTTTCCATGACTAACGTGTAGATGGAGCTAATGACGACAAATTAATTCCAGGCAGGACTCATTTATTTAAAAGGCAAATTTTAATCAGCAATTTGATGCCTGCGTGGATAATTTGAAGCATGTTCACTTGTTATTATGAAACTGTCTTGGTAGCTGTCTTGGTAGTCTCCCGAAACTCTAATCCCATGAAACTATTAACATTACAATCTTTTTTTTTTTCATTTTTAATTTTCCGACTTCACGGAAATCGGATCACTCTCTGCAAGCTACTGTTGCTATGTTAAAGCCCTGATGCAACAAGTAAGAGATAAAACACTTCAGGGCATGCTGTTGTACCAAAATAATCTACAGTGGGATGTGGGATGAAGCCAAGTTACTGTGAGCAGATCTATTTATTTATTTCACTCACTCACTCACTCACTCATCAACTATACCACTTTATCCTGTATTCAGGTCCGCAGGGGGTCTGGAGCCTATTCCAGGAGGCTTAGGGCACGAGGCAGGGGTACACCCTGGACAGGGTGCCAATCCAGGGCAGGGCACACACAGTCACACAATACGGGCAATTTGGGAACGCCAATTAGCCTAATCTGCATATCCTTGGACTGTGGGAGTAAACCGGATTACCCGGAGGAAACCCATCAAGCACAGGGAGAACATATAAACTCCAGGCATACAGAGACAGGAATCAGCCTGGCCGGGAATCAAACCCAGACGCTGGAGGTGCAAGGCGACAGTGCTATGTAACCACTACACCACCGTGCTATTTAGTTATTTATTTATTTATTTTAATTTTACAGAAAAAAAAAAATCTTTGTTAATTGATAACGTAAATGAAAATAGGTTATTTGAGAGTTTCTTAGGAACCAAGGCTGCTTGCTCCAGAGTTTATTATGTCTGGACTGTGAGCAAGAACTGAAACGATCAAGAATTAGTGGTTACTCTTGAAGAAAAGAAAAAAAAGTCCAATAAAAATCGCACAACTGATCCAGGACTCGAGTGTTTGCACCAATTTTGAAAACCACCATACTGTACATCTTACACCCTGGGAAATACTTTTGACTTGTGATTGTGCAGAATAACAAAACGCTGTTAAAAATACATTTATTTCTCTACGTATGTAACCCCATTCTACACTAACTAATACACTTATCCCATCATTTCATTAGTGTTCGGATTTCGTCTTGTTTTCTGCTTGGACTGCCTGCTTCATGTCTGAAATGCTCTCCTCTGAGAAACTCCTTTAATGGACCAAACATCTGGAAATGACTTGAAGTGAGGTCAGACTGTACGGGGATGAGGAAATCATATAAAACATCTGCAGCGGTCTCATCACCACACTGTGCTTAAAGTCTTCAGTCTATCATTCAGTTTTACATCTTCATTCACAAGAAATTTTATTTAATCAGTTAAAAATCATACACAGTGATGACATCTGAACTGTCAATTATGGCTGCGTTGACCCTCTAGTCATTATACTGTAGTGCAGTGCATGCTTAAAATAACACATTTAGTGAAGAATATCTATTTACATAATGACAGAACAGCTCCATCAGTCATACTTGTTATCAATACTAATGCCCCTCCACTTGAGTGACGCTCCAGATTATTATCCCAGCTAAGATATATGTCTAAAATACTGGTCACAGGAAAATAAGCAGTTGCATTCAAGCAACTTTAGGAAAAACATTTAGCGTCTCCATCTGTCTTAAGTTCAACACCCAGCTCGGAGTCAATTTTACAAAGCTACATTTTTCAATCATATTTTCACTTACAGCCTCTCTCTCTCCATTATTTTCTCTCTCTCCCTCTCTATCTATCTATCTTAGGGGAACAGGCTCACTTGGGACATGAGTGCTTTGACTGATGGAAGGCTCTTTAATTTTACCTCAGCAAGCAGAATGCCTCACTGATTACATTGCACCGGTGTGTGTACGTGCGTATGGATGTATGCGCGCGTGTGTGTGTCTCACAGTTGTTGTGTATAATAGAAAGGCCCCTGTGGCTAAATTGTCTCATTAGGTAAGTCAGTGTTATTACACCTGCCCCTATACATCTCTATTCGCCTCACAGGTGTTCCCGGGGCTTGGGACAACAACCCCACAGCTGTCACACATTAGAAAATCAGAAATGCACAGACATACAGTATATGCATACATATACTGTATAGAAATGTATAGTCAAATGTAAACAAGTACAGATACTGTTTGTTATACAGAATTTACAGATAATATGTTCTAAAGCCTACAAGCACAGAGAGGAAAACAATACAGTGGTTTGCCAGAAAGGTTCATTGGTTAAGACAGAGCACATGTGATGTAATCTCATAAGATTATAAAAAAGAAAAGAAAAAATCATGATCATGTTATGCAACGTTAGACATCATGCTTACAAACTGTGAGGGTAAAAATATGATGTGTGGGTATGACACACCGTGCTACTGTACCGAACAGTTTACAGTAATATTCTGCACTGCATTCTTTACATTTTTATATATTTCTATAATTTATTTTGTTACTTTTGTAATTTGGTAAATTTGTATCCTCCTACTGAAATGTATTATTTCATACATTTTTTAATTGGAAATTTTTCTTTTAGTTTTATTGTCTACTGGAATGCAATTTTTATTTTCTTGTAAGGAATTCTTTCTATTTTATCTTTCTTTTAGTTCAAAGTCATATACGTAAGCATTTCACTGCATATCAGAACTGTGTATGATTGTGTATGTGACTAATTTTACTAGAATGCAGATGTTTCAAGCCAGAGTGCGTCTCAAAAATCCTAATGTGACGCAGGCACAAGTTACAGCCTCCGTATTGATGCTAGAGACGCTTCTTGAGTTACCTATCCTAACCTTCAGCATGTAATAGCTTATATCGCAACCTTGTCGACTGAGCTTGTTAACATTCACAGGTACGTAACAGCGCATCAGGTTATCTAACTGACTAATTAATTCATTCAGTTGTTTTGAGTACATGATTTATCCTAGTCAGGGTTGTGATGAATCCTGATCCTATCCGTCCTATCTAGAACGATTAATGTCACAACAAGTCGTTAAGCTCTGATTGTACATGATTATAGAAGCACTTTATGCGCACCATTAATTATTGACTTGTCCATCAGCCAATTGGCACGTGGCATACAAAAGATACAAAAATTGCTCTAATCGAATGTTAAAATGGGGAAAACCTCCAAAATCTCCATGGATTTGACGGTACCATGATTGTTAATGTTGATTTTCTGCTCATCGCTGATTAAAAAGTACTTATTTGGATTACTGTTGACTTACTGTCAGGTCAAACAAGTCTGGCCAGTCTCTACTGATCACTCTAATGTTTACAAAACTATATA
>JAQMYI010000016.1:9959156-9974955 GCA_030014275.1 Clariallabes melas
GAATAATGACAATGTTTATTTTTGATAAAATGCTGTATGCATTTAAAAAATAAAAGTTGATTTTTCTAAAAAGAAAAACATCTTTGTTTCTCTTATATATTTACATTGCTGTTTAAGTAAGCAAAAGTACATTTTATCTGATTACTCGATTAATCAATTCAATTTTTGGTAGAATACTCGATTACTAAAATATTCGATAGCTACAGCCCTAGTACTGTACACACTAGGTGCTTCAAGACTTCCAGTCACATGGAGCTTGTGATAAAATTTCTTGTGAGTAACAGTGTAAAATCTTTTGACAGAAGACTTCAATCAAAGTATGGTGATGAGACTCATAGCCATAGTAAAAAAAAAAAAAAATCTAATTGTACAAATATTTAAAGAAGGCCGTACATCTATGACTGGACACTTGAAGTTGCTCTGAGCCAACTGAAGCCATTGAATATTCAGCGAGTAGAATGCCTGATCCTTAAAAATAAACAGAGGAATTGTTGCCAACATGCCATAAATCATTTACGAAAGAGAGTTCTTGCCACATCTCTCATTTAGTCCTCCCTCTAAGCCATTTCCACATGTTTGGGCCATTAAAGAGTTTCTGGTAGGTCAAGTTTCAGACGTGATAAGGCAGTCTAATCATTTCTCCGTTGTACTGAGAAAACTTTCGGCCTTGAAGGTATCCAAGCACTAGTGAAATGCTGGGATAAGTGCTTTAGTGTAAGTGCAAAGAATAATTTAGAGAAATAAAGAAAGTTTTACTCTCACAACTTTGTTGTGTTATTCTCCACAATCAAAGGTTCTTGTGTAATTAAGAGTACTGTTTCCCTTCCTCAAGAATGGCTTTTTGTCCACCCTTCCACTGAGACCATTTCTGATGAGGCTTTTGCAAAAGGATGGATGCACTGAAGGACCAAATGCATCTCTTAGGTTCTGACACACCTTCTGCCAGGTCTTTTGTGGATTGCTTCCTATTTTTTAAGATACTGTTGGTTGGATGGTATTTTTTCCTGTCACTTCTCCCTTTGGTCTCCACTTCCTTTGGTCCAGTTTCCTCAGATTTTTCAAGGACACACTGTACACCATGCCAAGATATGCCATGATTTATACTAAAACGTCCTTAAGAATCAAATTATTGGCACAAAAACACAAAACCTTCTTCTGAAAATGGTTAGGTACAGAGACTGGACTGAAAATGACAGCCAAGAAAATTATTCTTCAATAATACAAAGGCTGACTTTTTGGAAGCAAAATATGAAGAAATGAGGGGTGAATGAAGACTTAAAATAATCCTATTTAGCAAAGGCTTTAGATTGTTATTTTTAATGTTATTAGACAGATTTATCAGATATTGGTCAGATGAGTTACCAGATTTATACAATTAGATATTTATTTACACAAGCAATCATTACTTATTTCCTGGCGGCTGGCTGTATGTGTACTCTTCGATTTTGAATTTTATAATAATAATTTAAAATAAGATTAAACTGGTACTTGTGAAGTAAACAAGAAAGCGACAGTCAACACAAAATAGCAGCATTTCTATCGGCTCATCTATCGATCTATCTATGTACTTCTTTGTGCCTGTCTATATTTTACTTCATATTAAGTATTTAAAGTTTTGAAAGATGCCTACCTGCCATAACGCTGCAAAAGATGACTTGAACCATTAAGCGTACGTTTTCCCACAGTACTGTTAGGATGTGTCTGGTCCACGGTAAGAGCGCCATGCCGCTGTGGCTGAAGCGCTGCATCGCGCTTTGCTCTTTCGATTTTTCAAACACGCTTTCCATCTTCTTCACGTACTGTAGTGAGAAATGGTCAGGTGTTCTGAAAATCCTTCCTGGCGATGTTTTCCTCACATAACCTTGTCGTTTGTCTTTGAATCTTTAAAAAGTACATCTTCGCGGGAGAAGAAGAAAAAGAAAAAATATATACGTAATACGTATTATTAATACGTCCGATCAGAAATATACGAAGCCATGATTTTAAAGTGTTCTCGGTAATGAACTTTACGGCTTTATATTATTATTTACAAGAGTCATCACTTGGCGCGGCTGAGATGGTGTCATAAGTGTCAGCGGCGTGACTAGTAGTCCTGGCAGCAGCCTGAAGCTTCACGGCGTGCAAGACTTCGAGCATGTCGGGGCGGGTCTAAACGTGTAGCTCCGCCCTAACCTTAAAAAAAAGGATTCTTGCTGCCACCATGTGCTATAATCAAATAATTTCTTTTAATTATTTTAATAATTCTTTTAATATATATGTATGTAACTAATCAGCCAAATAATTAATTGTAAATGATCAGCATATCAAATACTATAAATATATAAAACACCAGATTTATCCACTATGTATAATTTGCAGCATTTACTATTTCATTGACAATTTCTTTGCACTTCCTCAATTCAGCTCTGTGTACTGGTTGGCGCGACTTTGTCACAGTCTATTGTATTGTGTCATGTTTGTTGTCTGTTTTCACATTTGCACAAGTGCATTTTATGTTGTCTTTTTGTCTTTTTATAGTGCTCAGCTAGTTTTGTTAATTAATATTGTACGTAGCACCTTGGTCCTGGAAGAACATTGTTTAGTTTTACTGTGTACTGAACTGTACATGATTGAAATTACAATAAAATCCTATTTGACTTAATTCATAAAACAAAAATCAAATAAAGAAAAACAGCATTTTATTTATATTTGATATTAATAAAAAAAATAATAATGATGGTTCCTGATTAAATAATTTCAGAAAAAAAGGTTTAGTGAAAACTCTGGCCTGAATAAATGCCCTCTAAATAAATATCATGTAAATGTCCCTAATTTCCATTCCCAACATAGCCTGTAAAACAGAAAATATATAAATTAAATTAAAATATAGAGATGTGTATGAATCAAAACTATTAGAGGGCAGAGGGTGTCTGTATTACTGGTAGCTCAGGAGCGGAATATGTAGATTGACAGACAAAGGGAGAGAAGAGAAGAGAAGAGAAGAGAAGAGAGTTAGGTATGGTATATTTAATGTAGAGTGCAAGCAGGGATTCCAGCAAGACTAACAATGGCAGCATAACTAAAAGGGTTAGCCAGAAAGAAACACAGACATGAGGGCTTCCTGAGATGTAAAGTACACTAAAGAGTGTTAGTAGATTGGATCTCTGAGATGTTAATTAGTAAATAAATAATTAATAAATAAAAATTAATAATTAATTAAAAAAATTAATAATAGAAAATAGAATACATTTAAATATTGCATTAAAGGTCATATATATTTGTTGTTAGCTGCATATAGTATATGCATATAGGTTTCTGTGTGCTGCAGGTAATGCTGGCCCACTCTGCTGGCTACAACTGCAGGTATATTTCACAACTATGGGAAATTGCAAATTATTTTGAAGTTTCTGCTTTAGAATTCTAAATACCAAGGAAATTTCTCTTTTAATCAACCATGTGTTCAATGAAGATATGTAGATATGTAGGTTGGTAATGACTAAACTCCATTACAAAATTGTTTTATAATAGATAAATGTTTATTTTTATTGAAAAAACATAGTTATATTACATTACACTACACCCAGGTTTTCCTAATTAATCAACATGGCAAATATTTTTACAGATGTGTACACCTTAATGAATTTATTCAAATTAAACTGGCAAATGGCAAACTTACTTTACATTCTGTATGAATGTCATTACCAATAAAGAAATAAAATGCAATATACAGACAGAGCAATGTTTCCATTTGTGCATACTCTGAAATGAACTTCTCTAATGACACTAGCTTTTGCTTTATGCAAACACACATGTGGCCACAATGTTATAGTAGACAGTAAACTCGCGCACTGATGTTGACTATATGAGTGACGCATGCACAAGAGAGAAGAATCTTTAGCTTAGTTGTGATAATGTACCGCTTGGCAGACAAAGCGCATGCATACTACTCAAGACCTCGCTCTTTTATTAAGTTAAAATGTATTTAAAATTTTTGCTTGTCTTGCAAATCGCTTGTAGACCAGTTAATCGCAATTCAAGGTTCCACCGTAATAGCAAATTCACTTACTCACTCACTCATCTTCTATACTGCTTTATCCTGTATTCAAGGTCACGTGGACCTGTAGCCTATTCCAGGAGACTTGTGCTCGAGGCGGGGTACACCCTGGACGGGGTGCCAATCCATCACAGGGCACACACACATACACACTCATTCACACACTACGGGCAATTTGGGAACGCCAATTAGTCTAACCTGCATATCTTTGGACCCCCACCAAGCCCACCAAGCACGGGGAGAACATGCAAACTCCATGCACACAGAGACGGGAATCGAGCCTGGCCGTGAATCGAACCCGGACCCTGGAGGTGCAAGGCGACAGTGCTAACCACTACACCACGTGCCGCCCCCAGACTGTGATAAAATTCACATCACATGCTTCCTGAGTGAGAACTGTTGCCAGTGTTATGGTGAACATGCTTTTTTTGAGACATACAGTATAGGAAGTGTTCTAATGGTCTGGGTGAGTGTTAGGCGTGAGATTAAATGTTTGGCCAAGATGTTGGCAATGCTGAGTTGTGAAAAAGCGGCTACAGCATTGACCGATGCTTGTAAGCATTCGAGAAAAACACCAGATATACAGGGGTTGGACAATGAAACCGAAACGCCTGGTTTTAGACCACAATAATTCATTAGTATGGTGTAGGGCCTCCTTTTGCAGCCAATACAGCATTTATTCATCTTGGGAATGACAGATACTGTACAAGTCCTGCACAGTGTCCAGAGGGATTATGAGCCATTCTTCTTGCAGAATAGAGGCCAGGTCACTACGTGATGCTGGTGGAGGAAAACATTTCCTGACTCGCTCCTCCAAAACACCCCAAAGTGGCTCAATAATATTTAGATCTGGTGGCTGTGCAGACCATGGGAGATGTTCAACTTCACTTTCATGCTCATCAAACCACTCTGTCACCAGTCTTGCTGTATGTATTGCTGCATTATCATCCTGATACACGGCACCGCATTTGGGATACAATGTTTGAACCATTGGGTGCACAAGGTCCTCCAGGATGGTTCAGTAATCCTTGACAGTGACGCGCCCATCTAGCACAAGTATTGGGCTTAGGGAATGCCATGATATTGCAGCCTAAACCATCACTGATCCACCCCCATGCCTCACTCATGTAACAGTCTGTGGTACGCTTCTTTGGGGCTTCTCCACACCGTAACTCTCCCGGATGTGGGAAAGACAATGAAGGTGGATTCATCAGAGAACAATACATGTTTCACATTGTCCACAGCCCAAGAATTTTGCTGCTGGCACCATTGAAACTGATGTTTGGCATTGGCACGAGTGACAATATTGCAATATTTTAAGCAAAAAAGTGCTATTACTCTGTTAATTAAACCTTCACACTCTTCTCTTACTGGTGGAATGTGCAATCAATGAAGATTGGTCACCAGGCTGGTCAGATTTAGCCATGAAATCTCTAACACTAAATTGGCCAATGTTTCAGTTTCATTGTCCAACTCCTGTATCTGAGTATATTTACTGTATTGTCTTGAAACAAGAAGGAGTGTGGCAAAATTATACCCAACAGTCCTCATTTGAAAATCATGCAAGGATTTATAGACAATGAAAATTTCATGTCCTAGAACATCTGTGTCTCAAGAGCTTAAAATCAGGAGATTAAAAAGTGTCAACTAATTCTAAAATCTCATGTGTATTCTATTTATCATCCAACGTCTTCTTAGGATTAAAAAAAAATGATGAATAAGGAAGACAAACAAAGAGGATTTGCAATAAATCTTTAGAGAAATTTCTTCGAAAGTTTCCTTTTGGAAGGAAGAAAGCACATATCGCTGCCCCGTGATTGCGGCATTTAGGAAATATGAAGCAGCTGGCTTCATATGTCCTGGAGGAACCGCGTTAGCCATCGTCCTCCCAGATCTGTGTGGTCATTGGAGAGAAATAGTGGCAGTAAGATATAAATGTGTTGAAAAAACACAATTCTGAAGACACAGCTACATAACAACACATATACTGCTGGCTTGAAAACAACCTGTTTTATATTAAAGGTCGTATTCTGTAGATGAAATCGTCACCATGATGTCACTTCCATGCAACTGGAAGGAAAACACAGATGATATTACCATAAGACAATGAGCCGATAAAACACTCTTAGTGCTAAGCACTCATGCAGATCATCGGCTTGATGGGGCAGTAAAGAGAGTTAATGCTCTGTTGTTTATTAGAACACTGTGAATTTGATTATATATGTATTGGATAATGATGTTCTCACTAGTGTAGTAATTCATCTGTGTTAAACGTGAGGTTCAATGGATATTAGATGCTAGGGGAAAACCACAGGTCGGTGGTGAGCCCGTTGTTTTACCACAAGCAAATGAACTGCTCATTTGATTAGCGGAAATCGGAGTGGGACGGGATTCAGCAGTGGTGCACTCTGCCCTGATGTGGAAAAATAAAATGGTGTGTAAACTGTGAGGTTCTACAATTATTTGCTTCCGGCGATAATTCTATGAAAAAATCAGAAAATAAATCAATCTCCTTAAATAAGGAAAAGCTTACTGAGATATTCTTCCTAGTCAATAAAATGCAGGTTTTATTCAAATTACTAGTTAGCTTTCTTTCATTATTGTGCTAAATGCAAAACAATAAAAAAAATTTTATCACTATTTATTTTTTTCTAATTTGAATTCATTTTTGAACATTTTGTATATAATACAAATCCATTAAAATTCCATTAAATTCCATTAAATCATAAAAAAATATGTCTACCTGCCACTAATATAATTTAATTAAATGAAGGCCTGAAATTGTAATTCCAACCAATTTTCCACTTTTACTTCCAGACAAGTGTCTAGGCATGTTTTCATTATTTTTTTTCAACAGTGTGATTAAAGTCTTCTAAGATTATTACCTGTCACACTGTATAATATGATTTCTGTAATATTTAGTTTAAATCCCATAACAGGCCGAGTGATAATACATTGTCTGTGTCAGATTAGACAAAAATCTTTATCGGGATCATGTTGCTATTTTAACAGAAACATTCTTCAAAGTAAGCATGATGTAATAAAATGTCAGCTTGCTTCCTTTACATTTCTTTTACATTATATTTTTAACATTCCGGGAGCACGTTCGTAAGTCCGATTTGTTCTTAAGTCCGACAAAGTGAGTCTTATACGCCCTTGACACGAATATACAATATAAAGCATACCAATCCGCTTGACTAAATCTGTCCCCATCCCCCACACTGCCATCATGTGGCCAAAAACTTAATCGTGCCTAAGTAAATGAATCTCACAGTGAAATGTTGCCTCTGCGCCATTTTGTCTCTGTTTTCTCTCCATTTTAGGCTGTTTTCCACTGTATTGGACTGTGAACTCTGTTTTGTTGAGGATTTCCCGAAATTAGGATTATTAACCATCAGGATAGCTTTACAGGGCAGACATTTTTCATTTCTCGCGCATTCCCACACGCACACACATACAATATACCGGACATTGGACATTTTTTACATTCACTTACACTGAAAATATTGTATATATTTGTAAATATTGGAATCTAGTGCACTGCTGTGTCAATTTTGTATATAATACACGTAAGCTTCTTTCGTGATTGAACCGGACGTAGAACCGTATTCCGTTCATATCTGCGGAAATTCGTAACTCAAATCTTCGCAAGTTGGGGTCTACCTGTATTTGCAAAGTTGTTAAGATGATGTTCACAGTTTTTGAAAGTTAAAATGACTTTGATAAAATGAGGTTGTGATTTTGGAAGTTGAATGAACGACCTGAACACAATGTTGTAAATACAACCTCAAAACAACTAAATTTTAACCTTTATTCGGAGCATTTATTACCGTGAGGTTATTTATTAACTTGAGGTGCATCCTAGCTCCCAAATTGCTGTGCTGTAATATAGGGTTTGCACAGCGTCCAAACTGCATCACGCCCTTTTTCACAGGACAGATATCAGAAGTGTTTTTATACCCTTTTGGCTGCTTTCCAATTTAATATTTCAGTAAATTGCTGCTGTCCAGTATTTTTTGTGGGACTTGTTGTTATGTACAGTATGCGCATTTAATAACATCAACAGCATGTTGCCTAGTGGTCCAAAGGTAAGCATGGGGTGCTTTCATGCATTAACTGGAGTTCAAGTCCCATTTAGGTCTCCAGTTTGGTGTAATACTGTGGTGTAATTAGTGTAATATTGTGGTGAAATCAGTTTTCTTAGGAACACTCGTTCAATGTTATCCCATGGTTCTGATGTTGTTGCGTCAGTCATTCTGGTCAGTCAAAACCAACCTAATATCAACGTTGTCTCAACATCCACAACACTACCAAATTACCGTTGACATCCAAATTTTTTTTACACTATATAATCCTATGCCATCATGCTAGTAATGGCTTTTAAATAGCTCTCACACTTTTCGCAACATTTCTCACATTGTTTAAACTTTCTCGTTAGCCGTCTTCATCTGCAGTGGTAATGAATCAGCTGCAAGTAACAGTGTCGCATTACAGGGTTTAAACTGCCGATCCCAATTCTTGATGTGCAACTTTTGTCCGTGGCAGCAAAATTTAGTCAAGAATCTTACTTTCTAAAGCTGACTTTAGGAGGTTCAGACATCTCGAGTTACAAAATTTGGACACACCTTCCAATTCCATGGTCTTTCCTGATTTTTATTTCTTTCTACAGTACCTTGTAAAACAATGCTGAAGGAGTCCAAAAGGTACTTTCTGCTATCCAAAATCTTCTTAGTTGATATTGAGGTGAGACATACTGTCTGCTCTGTAAAGCCTTCATAACGACGGTTAATCTGAGGCGCTGTTAATTGGTGATTTTTAAGGCTGGTGTGTCTAAATGAACTTCTCCTCTGCAGCAGAGGTAGATTTTGGGCCTGCTTTCCTTTGGGCCTTAGCTGGTTTCATTATGGTGCTTGATGGGTTTTGCAAATGCACTTGACAATACTGTTCTTGCAAGAGCTATTCCAGAACAACTGACCTTTGTGTCTTAAAATAACAACTGACTTGTTTTTGTTTATCGTTGTATTATCTATATTCTAGAACAATAATAAAAAAAAACATTATATTAGAAGGTGTGTCCAAACTTTTGGTACTGTATATTAAAAGGTTTCACAATGCAAAAGTGCAAATTTGTCAAAATAAGGCTCTATGGTCTATGTGGATTTGAAGAATATGTGATATGATGCAAAATAAAGTAATAGAGGCCTTCCATTCTGTATATACAGTGAAAATCATTTGATCTGGCAATTTTACCAGTCTCAAGCTTGTAATTTTACCTGAACCCCAATATATTCACATGTTCCCGCCAGTCAGTAAAGCTCCCCAAGCCTATAAGTAAAGAAATATCTTGGCTAAAGTTTATAACCCCAACCCACTCACCTAGACTGACTTTTTGCACAGCAAATACTGTTTAACTGACAACTGTCTAAACTGGTGTCTAACACACTATATACTGGTCTAATCAGTCTAAGCACTCCTTCCTATTTGATTTGTCTTCTGGTTCTGTCTCTCTGACCATCTTTGAGACAGCGCAGCCCTTTAAACTTCTTTACTGACTTCCATTCAAATATGCCAATAAAAAAGTGTCCAGTATGTTGTAACTGCCAGATTTCCAGAGCATATCATGCCAATGTTCTGCTTATTACAGTGTCTCACATTTTATCCTGACTTTCCCCAGGATCGCCATCTGATATTCAGGGATGCGAGAATGTCCTGCGCTCAGAATATCATTTAGTGATTTAATCACTTTACAACAGAATGAATCAGTTTGTCATAGTGAATTATGAAATATATTAATCTGTACACATATATCAACTTGTCCTGGACAGAGCAAAGATTAATTGAGTGCGATGCTGCATTTCTAATTGAGTTGAACTATGTTTGCACAAGGACCTCTAAAAGACTTTTTAATAGTATCCCATAAAGTTTAGAAAACGCATGCATTGTATCCTGTCCTTTATACACTAATCAGCTGCTGCACTCAGAAGACACAGAGTTTATCAGAATAAAGTCAAACAGCAAGTTCAAATTTGAACATACATTTTTACGACTTGTATTTTGCATGGCTTTATAATAAGCGTGGCAGTGAAAAACCTAAACAAATGTGAGATTCATTACAATTTACAATTTTATTATCTACACTTATTCAGGCATGCAGACAGCACCTGTGCATTTAAGAGTGGAACTGTGTGCTTGAGTGCATTTTCTTATTATCTGAAGCAGAAATGCAATTTATCATAATTGATCTGGATTTTTATACTAAAATAATTATAAATGTTCAAAACTCGTTGCATGTTTCAAGTGAAGCAATTAGAACATACAGTATATCCTGGCTTTTTGAGCTCAATCTGTGATACGTATAAGAAATCGTTAGATATACAGTATAGGAGTGCTGGACAACAGCAATTTGCATAGACTGCATGAGTCAACTCTATTACAGTATCTTACGTTTGATGGAATGCTCCAAATCAATTCCTTAGAATGTACATAAGGTTATATGTCTTATTCAGTTATATTTTATAGTGTATACACGCAAAGGAACTGTTTAAATATAGAAAGAGGAATGGAATAAGAGATATATAGGGACGTACATGACAGGCTTGCATTCTATGCATAGCCATAGAAAGATCCATTAAGACCTTTATAGACATCATCATAGTGATGGGAATCACCAGGGACCAGCAAATATGGTACTATCACGATACCTACTGTACTGTAGGTGCTGATTTAATGTGTATTGTGATTCTGTTAGCATCATGTTTTTTTAAATATCCCGAGTGAATATTAATTTAAATATAAATAACAAATTCTGCAAATAATTCGCTCCTACTGTACCACACAGCATGCTGGGCATCCGGCCCATGTGTGAACAGATTAGAGCATGCCACCTGTAGGATTAAGGAGGAATAGCAACATTTTACCTTCTAAAATGCGAAATTATATAAATTTTGTCCATAATCGGCTTTAAAGCCAGTGTAGCGATACATGAATTGTCACGATACAGCACCGGATAATTTTTTTGAGTCTTGATCAATACCTCATTTTTTTCATGTTAAATTAAGCTACTCTATATGATTGGTGGTTAGCACTGTTGCCTTGTACGTCCAGGGTCCGGGTTCGATTCCCGGCCAGGCTCGATTCCAGGACCCTCAGGTTACTCCGGTTTTCTCCGACAGTCCAAAGACATGCAGATTAGGCTAACTGGCGTTTCCAAATTGTCCATAGTATGTTTGTGTGTGTGTGAGAGTAAGTGTATGTGTGTGCCCTGCGATGGACTGACTCCTTGTCCACCTTGTGCCCTAAGTCTCCTGGGATAGCCTCCAGGCCCCCTGCGACCCTGAATACAGGATAAAGGGGTATAGAAGATGAGTGAGTGAGTGATTTAGACTACATTAAAGAATGGAAACAAATGTTTTAATGTGACAGGCTGCAGTGTGCCTACATGTACATGTACAATTTAAAAGTTATTTGTTTATTTAAAAAACCTCAGCAGCAACTTCTTTTCCCCTTTCATCTGTTCCAACCACTCAGCATTCTGCGTCACTAGTATACTAATCATCATCATCATATACGTGAACATCTGTCATCATCTGCACTGGTTCATGCTTTAAGTTAGAGGTTTTTTTATTCTTGAATTATTCATAGGTCACTGTATGGCTTAATGAACAAAACAAATTCTCTTAAACTGGTCAGGTACAGGAACTGGACTGAAAATGAAAGACCAAAACTTGGTCAAAAAGAGGGGCCAAAATAGTCCTTCAGGAAGCCTGGAAAACTACTCCTCAAGAATAGAAAAAAAAAAAAAAAGAATAATACAAGAAAGTCTGGCTCTTTGGAAGTACAGTATGGTGAAATGACATTTGCACAGTACTGTGGAGTAGATACCGTAGTTTACCCCTTTAACTTTTCACTGCACCTGGAGCTGTGATGTGGCAAATTACAGTAGCTATTACCAAAATTGTCATAGGGAGCAAATACTTATGTAAGGTACTATATATTAGAGCACTTTTTGACGAATGTACGAAGTACAAATGGAAGCAGTCACAAAACAGACCCAGTTAGGTAGTATTGGAGTGAAAAAGTGCATTTTCCCTCTGCAAAACACATTTCTAGACATTTGAAGCAACAGCCAGAAGGTCTAATATTACCCCTTCAATTTTTCAAGTAGCAGCGCCAAGGTGCTATGTGGGCGTATTGAAGTGGACGTGGGCAGTCAACACCTACCGCATTCACAGGCATGGTGACTTCTCAGTAAAAAAAAAAAAAAGAGAGAAAGAGTCTATTGAGCTTCATCTATCAAGCTACACAGTGCTAGAAAAGCTCTGACAACTGCAATAGGTTTTTGGAAGACTTTTAGGACAGTATGAGTAAATGTAATGTAATATTATTATGGGTCATTTCTTGGTTTAGTTGTATTTGGGACAAATTTTAGGGTCACTTGGTAAGTGTTGTCAAAGGGAAGCTCAATCTTGTTAAAAGAAAACCTCACCCTAAACACAAATGTAAAGTATGTTTATGTATAAAGTATGCTTTTTGACTTTTGGTGCTGTTATGTTGGTTGGTGCTGCAGTTACAATGAAATTTACTTGGAGGAAAATTCTGTTTCAAATATAAGTGATAACGGCGAAGATTTTTTTTACAGTGATAATTTTTAGCTTATGAAAAGGGAACAAGAGATTCTTTTCTCAGTTGGAGTGACATTAATGAGAAATCCAGCATGGAAGTAGTGTAGATATGTGATGTCCCACTGGTGCCATAACCAGCAGGTCATCAGCATTCTGGGCAAAAATAGACAAACATTTATTTTTTACTATTTTTTTAAACAAACTATAAATTGCACTTTTAGTTGTACACCATATTGACTATCAATATTGATGCACAAGCTATTCAAATTGTGTTTTGTTTCTTTTTTCTTGTCTTTACATCTACAAGCACGTCCAATTCTGAGTTCGTCCTGGCACTACAAGTCCCTCCAGATTTCCTTTGCTAGTTCTCCATGTTTCCTCACCTGTTTGTGGATGCCATCCAGGAGCTGAAGGCTCATGCAGCTGCACCATCTGGCCCTATCGCTTCCTACGTTAGTGTCGAGCCAAATCAGCCAAGAGACGTAGGAGGCGGCGGAGTGTGTCCACAAGATAAATGAAGGAAAATAGTCATGAGGATGAGAACTAAACCGCTAGGGTTCTCAGCCAGGCTGAAAATCGTGATCCCTCGTGCTCCATATCAGACCAGAGATTTGGCGTTGGGATTTGGAGTGGCACTGCAGTGTTAATTAATGCTGGCCCATTTCAGAAGCAACCTCTGATTGAGACCCAGCTGAGTGAGAAAAGGGTCTGTGTAATGCCAAGAACCCTTTAGTCTACCATCGAGAATAGAACTGTGTCAAGGGTTGTGACCTGGGGTGCATGCAAGGGGGGGAGGAAGAAAAACAAAACAAAATGAGTTGAAAAGAAGAAATATGGTAGGACAAGCGGAAAGAGAAAGAGATGTCTTGGATGGTATGATATTGAGAGTCAGACAGTGAAGAGCATCTTCTTGCTATCTTCTAGCGAAATTCAAAGATCACTCCTAAGACTATCATGGTTGCTGAGGAAATCCCTCTGGGTAAAGATCTTCTGCTCACTTGTCACTCTTTTATCTCTGAGTCATCACTCAGCAGGCTTAATGCCTGCCAGTTCCTTCCATCAAAAGCATCCGGGTTTCCATGAGACAGGCACTAAAGTCTCTTGACAAATATGTCCCATTCATTTATAGACTAATGCCTACTTCGTTTTCAGCTAAATGGATAGCACTAGAAGTCAAGTGAACTGCACTGAAGTCGTTTACGACTGGAGATTAAGGGGACAGTATGAGCAATTTGGATTGCGCTTTGGCAGAAGAGTATCTGTTGCCACGCGTGTATCTCTTGCCACCATCTGCGAAAACACACATAAATAATGCGAGGATAGGCATCTTTGCCTTCTGTTAAAACAGTGAAGTCTTTTTTAGTAGCTTTTTAAGCCAGGTCCTGCTGATTCTAATAGACTAAAAACATACTACTATGTATGCAAAACAGCCAAACAGATCATTGTTGGTCTGGTGAGGTTTTCTGCAAGGATGTGTTTATGTAACTGTGACTTTGTTACAGTGAGCAAGTTTTCTCATTTTAAAAGTCCTCAGGACAGCAAACTTTGCCCATTCTGGATTCGTCCTAATGTGACAAGACACAGGTTTTTGTCTTATTAATGTCAAAACAAAGAATGAGTGTTCCGAGGAAGACATGTGTCGCCTGCCCACTGAGCGTGCCACATTTGTATAATGCTGTACAGGGAAAAAGTGATGTTAGAAAAACTTTTTTGAGGAAAGGAATATTATTTATTATATATAGAGAAAAATCTATTAAATAATCGTGATTCATTTGTCTGGCAAGTCACGTAGCGCCAGAGAAAAAGAGATTTTTAAAAATGCATTTTAAATTTATAGATGTTTGCATTTAAGGGGGACAAAATGTAGCTGTTCCTCCAAAGTCATGCAGGTGGTGCGCTCTAAACTATTCACAAGACCACATTCCGTGTGGTAGGAGCAAACTATTTTCTAAGTTTGTTTAGAATTGTAATAAAATCTGGGGAAAAAATTATATCAAATCAGATGTTTATATAAAATCGTGACACTTACAAAATCTCAATACAAATCAAATCAGCACCGAGTTATTGTGATATTATTGTATCAGGTATTCCCTGGTGATTCCCGTCCCTATTGTGTCCCAAATCATAAGTGTATATAAGTGGACTAAAGATAATTATGTTGATTAAAAAACTAATTTAATAAAAGGTTTTATTATTTCTTTTCTTTTTTTTCCCCTTTCTAATTTTTAAGATGGAAAAATTTGCATCTTATACCCCTTTTTGTCAAATTAACTCCATAAGTCTTAGAGGTCTCCAAAAATGCACTGTTTTACTGTCTGTAACTTTAAAATTCAAGCAAACGACATCTCCTCCCCCACATGCGACACTTTGTCGGTGTGCATTATTCTAGCCAATCAGAGCGCAGGAAATTGAACTGCCTGAAAACAGTGCCCGTAAGTCATGCCAGAGAAGCTTCGGCAACTTGCCCCGCCAGCCTTTTGTTCTGGAATGATGTCATACTAGGCAGGAAATTTGAATGATGTGTTTAAGCACATTTGTTGAAAATAAGGTTTTTTTTTATAGATCTTTTTTGTCTGTATATTCTTGTTGAAGATGAAAAATTATCAAAAACTGAATTTTGCATAATAGATGCCCTTTAAATATCCAACCTTCTTTCTGTAACCATGATCCTGTTTGTCCTATAATGTTATTTATAGCTTACAGTGATAGAAACTTATACATCCTACACTCATCTTACTGCTCAAGCACTAGTCTAGTATATTTAAATCGATATTATTTATTACAGACATTTCATTTACATGAAGTTTGAAGGGGTAATTAAGGCAGATAAGTGACGCTGAAAGACCTCCTCTGACAAAGCACTGTGTGAGAATGATTAAAATTATTTATCTAAATTTACTGCATGAATTTTTCAGGAGATATAAAATTAAGTGTTTGTATAACTGTTTTAAGGATTTATTTAATGAATTTATTTATTTAATTAATTTTATTATAGCAGAAGAGGGTTGAAAAAGTCCACCATGCGAATCACGTCTACTTCCATTGTAGGGCTGGGCCGATAAACGAAGTCATATCGAATCGCGATTTATTTGATTTTAAAAACGATGAAAAGCTCTAGACATTTTTTGCTCGATATGGATTAATC
>JAQMYI010000016.1:9990435-10000972 GCA_030014275.1 Clariallabes melas
CAGGGTGTACCCTGCCTCATGCCCTAAGCCTCCTGGGATAGGCTCCAGGTCCCCACGACCCTGAATACAGGATAAAGGGGTAGAGAAGATGAGTGAGTGAGTGAGAAATCTCACAAGGTGAAAGCCAGTGCTTTTCAACAATTCAAGAACCAACTATATAGTACCTACGCTTTGTATGATAGAAGTAAAAGAACCATAAGCACATCGACATTTACGCTGGATATATCTTCTTCAGAGATCTTGAGTTTGATTCCCGGGTGATGCTGCAGCCTCTCGCAGCCGAGGGCCTAGAGAGAGCTGATTGGCCGAGCTCTCTCAGTAAGGTGGGATGGGAGGCACTTAGTGAGAGCATTAATCACGGCTCTACAGTCAATCATGGGTGTCTGTGAGCTCATGCAAGCATAAGGAGCAGATAGAGCTGTCTTCCGAGTGTTTGTTACGCTGCCCCCCGGTGGTCACATGGTTCGGACGATAGTCATGGGTCCTGCCTGATAGCATAGTACTGTAGTAGTCTTGATGGTGGAGCCCCCTAGTGACGGGTGGGAATTGGATAAACTAAATTAGAGGAGAAAATCTATTTAAAAAAAAAAAAAAAAAAAAATATATATATATATATATATATAAGAAATATATCTGTTTGAGACTAATCAAACAATGAACATAATTGCTACTAAATGAAATCAAACGAATCAAATTGACAGTCTAGCTATGATTTACAGCTCCAGGTATTTTTGAAAAATAAAGGAGCAGCAATTAATGAGAAAAACAACCTGAGCATAGGGTTGGATTTATTATGATCATCCACACAGAAGTTAATGACACAGCCAAACTTTCATGATAAAATGCATGCACCACAATTTGTTAAATTTTAATCAAGTGAGGTTTAGTTATTTATAAATTATTAATACTTTCTTGACTTTGATGTAGTGGCTTCAAGAGCAACAGCTTGCCTAGGCATAAAATGAGAGTATTGTTCTTAACAGATTTTTGAACAGCACAAAGGCTGACCAGGTCATGATTTACCCTTTTCATTAAGTTGAACTGTGGCTCATTTAATGGTACGAATGTGTTTGAGACTGCTGGATATTTGTCCCTGAGAATCCACCCTCATATTGACCAAATTAAACAGCACTTGAACATCTGTTCATAGATCTTAAATATGCTCTGTGTGCAAGATGACCCAAGAATATATACGAATTATAAATGCTCTCCACGGGATTGTGGTGTGAAAATTAATAAAAAGACAAAAAGAATAGGAGCTGGCTACAAAAAGCTCTTTTTTTATATTGTAACAGTGTTTAAACACCTGTGGTGGATCAGCACCCTGTCCAGGGTGTACCCTGCATCGTGCCTTAAGGCTCCTGGAATAGCTCCCAGGCCTTCCATGACCCATACAGGATAAAGCGATATATATACTATGAGTGAGTGAGTGAATGTATGAATCATCTCAATCATGCCTAGTGTGAAAGCAGTCAAAACAACCTCCACAGGGCAGGGGTGAAAGTATCATAATTGACTCCTAGAGCAGAAATACAGAGATCATACCACAGAATACAAACCACTCGACAGCGTTAAGAATCGGAAGGCCAGATTGGAATTTGCAAAGAAAGACAGAAATGAGTCAAACCTTCTTCTGAAAGCATGGTGTGGACTTCTGCCTCTCTTTTTCAAAGATCTAATTCATGATAGTGAGAGCAGAATGAATTCTAAAGTCTATAGAAACACTCTTTCAATTTACAGAGAAATGCACCCAATCTAGGGCGGATAGGATCTTCATCTTGCAGCAAGACAATGACCCTAAAGCACACCGGCACCACAACAAAGGACTTCATCAGGGAGGAAAAGTGAAAGGGTTTAGACTGGCCAAGTCAATCAGCAGACCATAACCCAACCGAGCAGCGTTTAATCTCTTGAAGAGGAGACTGATGAGACAGCCACCCCCTCCCTGCCAATAAAAACGCCTGGAAAAGCACAAAAATGGTTGCAACAGTTTGGTAATGCCAGTGGGCCGCTGGTTTTAAAGGGGTATATGAAGTGATATTTACTTTATTTCCTTTAAAACTGTCTGCCTTTATACTTTTTTTTTTCAACTTAAAGGATGTGTGGTCTGCTACCAAAGGTGTCCAAATGTCTGCAATTATAGCAAAATTGAATTGCTTTCACTATACTTTTAAAAGAACTGCATTCATCACAATAGTTAGCAAATAGTTAGTCCATATATGGCTATAATTATTCAGTTACACATGACAAACATGACTACAATATTTTTTATTATACTGTCATGCACATGCTTCCACTCTGCCTTTTAATTCCCCAACCTGGGAACTTCAATCACAAGCGTTCTGAAGATGGTGACGAATGTATTTTGAAGCGAACCTCTATCCTGGCTCAGTACATGCACAATCATCTGCTCCGTGGGGCAATTTAAGAGGTGTTTGAAGTCCAAGGCTTTGAATAGAAAGAAGGAAAGAAAGAGAGAGAGAGAGAGAGAGAGAGAGATGGGATGGGATGGGATGGGGTAAGGTTGTATTTTGGATGTGCCGTTTCTCTTGAAGTGTTAGGAATTGAGTTGTGCAGCTTAGCATGTCATTTCCAACAGCATGCCAGTTATCATAGCTGCACAGCGCTGAGGCAGTTAGGATTGAATTTTGCATAGCTTGACAACGTTGTAAAGAATAGGGATATGTCCAGTAACAATGTGTAATATGCAGTTAAAGTGAGATAATTGTTGAGAAGGAATTGATTACGTTTTATATTAATGCGCGCTTTCTAATACATTTCTATGGCAACAGGCTCTTCACAGTTGAGGTGACATTTATTAAGCATTTATTGAGCAGACAAAGGAAAACCTGTTTAAGTTTCCTGACTTGATTTATTTGATTTAATTACACAAAATATATAGTAATTGACTAGATATGGTGTTTTTCATCACTTGTATTCATTTCCTAAAACAGTACTTCATAGTCATTTACAAATGGTATTTGTAATAACAGTACGTAATAATAAAATGCATAATTGATTTAAAAAATGTGGCATTATACTTCTTAAAACTCTCTTGTAATAGTGGTAGTAGTATTGTCTTATTCTGGAACCAGATATCCAATGAATTTTGCACACTTACAATACAAGGGTGCGTCAAGAATTATCCGGACTCCGACTGTTGAATAAATTTTAACTAACCTTTATAAAAGACAAAAACATCATCGTTCGACATAATTTCCATGTTTCTCAATACACATTGTCTACCATCTGTCGTCAAGCTTTTGTATTCCCTTTGTGTTTTATGCTGAGTTGCGAGTCATGAATGCACCGCTGTTTCCATTCTTCATCAGAAATGAATCTTCGCCCCTCGTAGGGTCGCCGATTAAGGATGTTTCCGTTCGATACTCGGCCGTTTACTCTCTGTTGATTCTCTTCTCTTTAAAAAAACTTTCACCTTCCTTAAAGTATTTGTCCAAATCTTGTCTGCCGATATCCAAACGCTTCTGTTTATAATCTTTTGTGAGTTACTTCTTGACGCAACCCTCCTGTTTTATCCAGGTTTCGGACCGGCACCCCATGCAGTGGCTGGGTAGTATGTGGTGTGACAACCCACCAACAGCGCGGCTCGAACCTGGATCCTCAGATCCCCAAACCAACAAGCTTGAGCCTTAGCTGCCTGAGCCAATGTGTGAAATAAATGACAATGGAAGAAAAACCATTGAGGTGAGCACTGCTGTGAAATTGGCTATTTAACTTGTTTTGCAGAATTTTGCATGAATAAATGTAACTAAACACCAAGGAGCTGTAGTATGAGCATGGACATTCGGATATTAGAAAAGAGGATCCTTTCGTCACTAAATGAGGCTCTGCCTACCTTTACATGACATTGCAGACCCACCTATGAAAAAAATCTTATATACAGTAGTACTGTAAAAAGCAAAAGAAAACTGATGCAATGATCTTTATTTTCTCCTTGCTTTTAAAAGCACAAGATGTTTACCATTTAAAAATAAATAAATAAAAATGAAAATAAACTGGACAGCCAATTAGACTACAGCCTTCAACATTTCTGTGTATGTGGCCAGATTAGTGTTTAAAACATCATAAGCTCTGTGGGTTAGGAGCAGAGATTGTAAGACTCCAAAATAATCCAATCCCAGTTTTGGTAACAGCATCTTTACTTGACTTCATTTCGAGCGGTATAACCTTGGTACTGCTTATTTTTCCGCACAGTTTTTATTCATTTATTTATTGCTAAATAAAAATAATAATAAAAGCTAAACATGGGGAAATTTCCACTGGATTGACAAAAGTTATAACGTTGGATGCACGTTGTAATATGCTAGTAACAGCACTGCAATAACGTTCAGCCTCAGAACAACATTGTTTTTGAAAGTTAGAATGATGTTCATAAAAAACGTTGAGATAACGTTAGCACAGGAACACAGGGTTATAAATACAACCTCAAAACGACAAAAGTTCAACCTTTATTTGCAGCATTTATGCTGATTAACGTTTATTTATACAGCGTCAGACCACATCCACCACCCTTAAGTTTCTAACAGGGTTTAGACTTTTGATCAGAGTTTGGGATGGACACACCAGCTTCCTACGCATAATGTGTGTATCTCGTGTCTCGCATCTTTTAGTGTTATCTCGCTGTTTGGTTTTCTTTAGGAAATATTGAGTTTGAATGATATTGGTAGCTTGGTGGGTTTCCTCCGGGTTTTTCAGTTTCCTTCCACAGTCCAAAAACATGCATATTAGGCTAACTGGCGTTCCCGGATTGCCCGTAGTGTGTGAATGTGCGTGTGGATGACCAGAGCTCCTACCACCGTTGTACAAAATTGGAATAAATACATTGAGTGGTCTCCATTGGCCTCCTAGTTGGACTACAGAGGTTCCAAAATGGATGATGGATGGATGGAATATATGCGTAATCATACATTTGTGTAGTTTCTCAAAAGTTTTTTTGCCATTATTTCCCGTTAACCTAGATAAAAAATACTAAATGGTACATTTACTAGTTACACAACGCAGTTTGAATCTCAATCGCAAATCATGCAGCCCTAATATCGATCAGTCTCAGCTCCGTAGCACACCAGTAGAGGAGAAAATGTGTCTAGTATATATCCTAGTAACACTTTTAATAAATGGTGACTTATCCAGTAAGTATGTCTGAAAGCTTCTGTCACGTCGAGGAACACGCCGAAAATAAAAAGAATCCAAAAAAAGAGAGAAAAATTGATTTCTGAACAGCAGCTAGGCTTTGCATCAGGAGAAGGCACACACATACACACACACACACACACACACACATACACACAGATTCACAGTGTTGGTTTCCTTCGAGCCCCCCTGCAGCAGTGGCCACATGCTGCACCCCACTGTTCTTACTCCAACATACCTCCCATCAGCAGGCCTGATCCGAAACGCTGCTTAATGCCAGCAGGCAATTAGGATTTTCAGGATAAACACATACCCGTGCACACGCACACACACAAACACCACATACACATCAATAAAGGTCTTAATCACTCAATGAGGCCTGAGGATATGCACACCGACATACATGCTGCATGCAGCTTAATGCAACACCATCTGAATACTAGTGCTACAGATATCCATGGCTGTATTTGCGTAAACATAGGTGTGGCATAATAAAAATACACTTTTAAACATCATTTGCTTACTTTTCCATAAGTGCAACCCTGACCAGGCACTGGCTGGATAAGGATGAATTGTTGATAGTTAATAACTGTGCTCTACCTTTCTGACTTATCAAATCTGACAGCTTACTTAGATCTGTATAAAATAAATCTCCATTTCACGTTATTCCAGGACCCAGCCCTGAGACACACTTCTAGTCCCAACCAGATGTGCTGTGAAGTTTTGTAATTAAACAAACATGAAGGGGATGCTTTCTAAATAATGTACTGTACTCGTGCTTGGTTGTGTTCGGAATCCCTGGACTGAATCTTCAAGCACTGTTCGAAAGTTTGGAGTGATGGAAGGAGGTGGTGATTACACGGATTATAACAGACGTGCAGTGCTAAAATGTAGGCTACTGAAATCAATAGGGAGGTATGTATCAACAATACATCAAAAATATGACACCTGGAGCACATCACTGGTTGCATCAGTACAATTACGAAGAAGCATACTGTAGGAGGTAATGGTTGTACGGACAGCTATGGCAAACCAGAACTAGCTGTGGAAACCGAAAGGTGCTTCGTGTTATTTATAGCCAACAAAGCAATCTCTGTCAGCAGCAGTGTTGGGAGACATTACTTTTTAAAATAACTAGTTACATTACTTTTTTCAATGACTGTAATTTTGTAATCAGTTACATTACAGCGTTACCTTTTGATAAAAGTAACTAGTTACAGTACTTTTCCATTGCAGAAAATCAAAACTCCTTTGTGATTTGTAGGACGACTTTCACACACACACACATTAACGGAATCACTGCTGTCTGGCTCGCGGATTACATAATTTGTCTGTATAATGGATTATATTTTTGAAAATCTACCTAAATAACTGAGTACTTAAATGGCGGACCTAACACGTTAGATTACTCAATACATCAAAAACGTAACCCAAGTAATCTAACACAGTACTCTGTAATGCGTTACACCCAACACTGGTCACCAGTGGTACATAACTTTGCACAATCCCAAATTGGAAATTTCGGGGTTTTTTTTTTTTCTTCCATACACAATCCCAAAATTGTTTAGGCCTGCATCAAGCAAAGAAAACAACTAAGGAGATTACTGCAATTGGGTTAAGAAATGTCTAACACGTTTATTAAATTCTTGAAGTATAGTCAATTTTGCAGAAGAAATATGGTCAGAAAAAAAAGAAAGAAAGACCACAAGTGGAAAATCACTTAAACACTTGCTAAAGATGTATATAATAAAAATAGGCCGTAGGAATAACAGCTAATTTTAATAGTGAATATAGGGGCATTTCCACACACACTGGATTGGGACTAAACAGCTGCGTGGCCATAAGGAAACTACTTATTAGTGAGACTAATCAGAAATAGACTTCAGTTTTGATAGGGAATCTAAAGATTGAACTGAGTAGCAATGGAAAAAGGTCATGTGGTTTCATGAGTTCCCTATTCCAGAGCGGGTCAGGGTAGGAAATGACGCGCAAGAAGCGATGTACCCATCATACATAGTGCCCACTGGACAAGTATGTGAACCTTGAGATTTTTTTTTTATTCCCTTATGACGCAGTCATAGTCCATAACTCAAATGGTGAAAGAGTGGTTCTGGGGTCATAAGGAAACATGAATACTTATGCTAAGGCAAAATCAAAACCATAAAAAACAAACTTTTTATAATCGTAGTGATAAGCTTTTCTGCGTGAAACTACAATTCACTGAGCCAAATTAAACATTATGGAACAGGTGTCGGGTAAACCACCTGGGCTGATCTAAAACACACACACACACACACACACACACACACACAAACAGAAAGCTTGGAAGTCATGCAGAGTCCTTGAACAATGAGCATCCCACTCACAGTGGCCAGAAATAATAGGAAGGAAAATAAAGGCTCATCATAATTTGGTGGGTACCTTCTCCTTCCTGCTGACTGCCTCCTTGGTCTTTACCCCTCCTTCATCTGCCCTTTCTTTTCAACTGTTCTCTCTCTCTCTCTCTCTCTCTCTCTGTCTCAGATGTAGTAAGTCTACCCAAGTCAGCATCTTGTTATCTATTTAACACAGCTGCAGTGGTACATGCATACACACACACCAACCTCCTCCCACTTGGTTTATCTCCGGCACCATTAAACACTCACCCAGGCCGAGCAGGTATAAAGCAGGAGAGAGCGAGTAAGGCAAATCTTTCCCTGAGTGATAACTCGGGGCCGATGAAGCGTAGAAATACAGAGCGCTTGACCTATTCATCTCCCTCCATTCATCCGTCTACTAGCCCAGCATGTGAACGCTGGCACGAGGCATGGGAGAGGAAGTTACGGACGTTTCCCGAATGCGAGCCAATTTTCTAACCAATGGATTAAGCCAGGGTTTGTTATTACTAGTGAAAAAAAACAAAAAAACAGATAAAGTTCCACTTACATGTTTGGAAGCAGGTTTTATAGTTTTTCACCCAGTAAGCATAAATGGATGGGCATTAAACATTTACAAGAACATTAGGCAGCAAATTCTATTCAAAGTTAAAAAGTAAGGACAAACACACTGTGGCGCATAATACAGTATGAAAAGTGATTTTTGAATGACAGTAAGTTTTAGTTTGGCGTGTCTGTTCTTTCTTTATTCTTATTTTAATTAACTTCCAGTGAATGCAGTATGGCAGAGAATTGAAACCATTTAAAGCAACGTACTGTATAGTAAGACGCAGTGAAGATGCTAACTGGAGCATGTAGAAGATTTGCACATTTTCCAGATGGAAATAAAAAGATTGAATAATGCTGAATATATCTTCCGATGTATAATGTCCTGCTTGTGCTGAATTAGCTCGTCATTCTTTATGGAAACTGCATTTTGAATCCGATGTATATCGCAAATACATAAGTAGCCTACAGTATAGTAAGTGCTTACTATAGTGCTTGTGTGCCATGCTATTACATTTACATCTAAAACATGTAAAATTTTACATGTAAAATAGCTTTTATGGCCCATATTCACCATGGCATTGTTTCAACAACCTTTTGAAGCATCACAACATGCTTTGATTCCACCCAAAGTTGCATTCATTTTTGGCAGAGATCTTTCGTGTTGATGACGTGAAAGTCAAAACACTCCATAAAGCCTTCTCCAGCACATCCTGACGATTTCCAATGGGGTTAAGGTCAGGCGTTTGTGGTTAATTCGTGTGTGAAAATGATGAACCATGGCTGTAGAACCACTCTTTCACGTCTGAGTTCTGGGGTATTTCCGCTGCCATCAGCTCCACTGATATGATAACTTGGTCATTCAGTACATTTAGGTAGTCAGCTGACTTCATTTTATTGCCACATAACGATGCTGAGCCTAGACCTGACCAACTGAAGCAACTCCAGATCATAACACTACCTCCAGAGGCTTATAGAGAGCTTCATGCGTTTCCCTTCTTACCCTGATGTGCCCATTACTTTAGAATAGGGTCAGTCTGAACTTTTGAACTCCTTTCAGTCTGAACTCTGCATGACCTTTTTCCACTGCTTCAAAGTTTAGTCTTTATGCTCCCTAGCAAACTGAACACTTCTTTCAGGCCATGTCCACACGGAGCTGGGTATTTTTAAAAGCAGAGATTTTTATCTGCGGTTTTGGTCTTTTATTCAAATGCAAATGCAGTTTTGGCCGTTAAAAAAACGGAAAGCTTTTGGATCGGTGTAACGTCACCTTGTGTACCAATGATGTCATTGTCTGGGTGTCATTCTCCTTGATTTGACATCAGCTTTGAGTATGATGATGGACTTATGTACAGTAAACTAGTGACTGTGTTAACATTGGTTACTGGACTTTGTTCATGCGTGTACATGCTGCACATGCACAGTTACTCACACATTACGTTAACAAGCATAAGTGCCTAAATGTACTATGAAGCTTACTGCTGCTACATAAAGAACTCAGATGACACACATACTCTGCAGACAGAAGACAGAGGTTTTGGACGAGAGCTGGTCGGACTTTTACATGGTGAAACCGGTAATGACATTTTGTCTAGGCATCTGATTGGCCCCCTGTTGATTAGGGGAGCTCTTAGCAGGCAGTTTTGCATTTTCATGTGGACAAAGATAATTTTAAAATGTGGGTCATGTGAACAGAAAAAATTAAGTAGAAAAATGTTCATTTTTAAAAATACCCGGCTACGTGTGGACACGATCTCAGATTAGTTTTACTTTCAAGTGTTGTTCTTATGGCCAAACAGCTGTTTAATCCCAATCCTGTGAGTTCTCATTACATTGTGCACATGGAAATGCTTTTACTTTTATAAACATAGCTGTGATTTCTACTGTTGATGTTGCAGTTTTTCACCAAATGTTTAAGTCATCTCTATTTTTTCTGACCACATTTCTTCCACAAAAGTGATGGTTTAATTAACGCATTGGACAGCTCATTATCCAATTCCATTCATTTCAGCAATCTCCTTAGTTGTTTTCTTTGCCTGTCGCAGACCAATAATTCGACTCTACTGAAACACAGTAGCATATTTTCCAAAACTATGGGATACATCTCCTGATGTGCTTGTTTAAGAAGTGAGAAGCTTTTCACTGCTTCAGTTAGGGTTATAGAAATGTTTGCCACTGAATCATATCAATGCAGTAATCATCCAATCTTAGGCTCTGATGTGTTTGCTTATTTAAATCCATTTTTCATCCATCACAGAATTGTCCAGCAAACTGCAAATATATAAATTCCAACAGAACCAGCTTTTTAGACTACTCTTAAATTTACCAGAAAACCCAATTACCAGAAACTAATGATCTATCTTTAATCATTTATAAAGGTACACTACATTAATGTTGGTGTTTTCAGGGGGAACATAAGTGATGGTACCATCTGGCTGATAAAGAAAATAGAATAACAGTATAAT
>JAQMYI010000016.1:10064489-10085730 GCA_030014275.1 Clariallabes melas
CCACAAACAGGAAGTTAATATCACCAACCATTCCCATTTTATTAAGGTGTATCCATATAAATGGCCCACCCTGTACTATCTTTTAACTTTAAATATACTGTTTTTATAGTTATATTGCTTTTATACTTTCTATATACTGTCTTTATACACTCTACTATGTATACTGTGTTTTTACTGTCTCTTTATACTGTCTATATACCATTTATATATTGCTTTATATAGATGTTTCTGGTCCCTGCAGTCTGATTGGCTAGGAACATGAACTTCCTCAAAAGGGGAATTAAGCTACAGATGCCGAAACAACGCATTTGTAAAATACGTAAAACAAAAAGAAATTCAAACATGACAGAATGCTTGTAGAGCTCTAATGCTTATGAAATTTATACAAAACTGAGTATTATATGTGATCTTTAAGTGTTGCAGTACTACAAACCACCCCAACATACAGTATTAAAGCAAAAAGATGAGAGATGGCACTTGGCAGTTATCTGACATGTGAGAAGAAGCTGTGATTTACAGATGACAGGTTGGTGCTTTCTTTCACTGTCTTTAGTGAATATCCTGTACCATGCAGGTGTCTCTACTGTCCATCAAATTATTACGAACATGCGTTCACTGCGAATACCGCTGTATTCGATGAAATCGAAGTTTGCTAATCCACTGAGATTTTCATTCCCATGCTCAGCACCACCTTTACTTTTTTTTTATTGAATTCTGCTTGAGGCAGTACAAGTTAGAGCTGAAATGTAGTAAAGGCTTGTTGCCAACTATTTTGGGGGCTATGTTGGCTCTCCCTGTAGAACACCATGTCTATATTGGGCTAACCTTTCATAACATATTTGCCAAAGATGCCACAATACCTGAACAAGCTAAATTAAAACCCAACCAACCTCAGCCAAATGTTAGTCTGTTAACCTCCATATGGTGTACAGCATATATCCATCTCCTATATCTCTTCTCCTATGTAGGATCACAAGGTGTCTGAAAACCAATAATGTATAATTATTTATTATATTATATTAGAATTAGAATTAAAATCAATGTTATTATAATTTTGGATTTTTATTTGTATTCTCCCCGTCACTGTGTGCTGCCTCCAGCAAGATGCCACCCTGGGCAGCTGCCCATGTCGCCATACCTAAATCCACCACTGACCATTTTAATAAGATTATCAGTGTGTCTATACACTTTGATTACAACATACAATTTAGCCTCAAGATTCAAGATTTAAAGAACTGTATTAATCCCAGAGGAAAATTGCTCAAAATTGCATAGGAGTAATGTGGTGGTCAGTTCATGTGTAAAAATGGTTCCTCATGTTTGCACAACCACATTTGCACAATTTGAGGTACGGAAAATGCCATCAGGGAAGAAAAGCTCCATAGATGTGGTCCCAGACCTGGTGAATCAATACATTCAGGTCATCAGCTGATCTCATTTTATTGCATCATGTTGCTGAGCCTCGACGACTGGGTTCAGACACAACAGGTGTTGTGGGATGTTCCTGGTCTTTAGTGGTCAGGACCAACCAAAAGTGGTCCAAGGAAAGAAAAGAGTCATGGGCAACCAAGGCACACTGAAGCACATTGGAAGCGAAGGCTGTACTGTATATATACTGTATATGTTAGGGATGGGATTTACCAGTCACCACCCAATAAGATATTATCATGATACCTACAGTAGGTGCGAATTCGATCAAAAATGCAATTCTATAAATATCACAATTGTATAAATATTCTGTTAAATTATATAAATATAATATATAAATTTATATAATTCTTTTTTTAAGTTTGATTAATTAATGATTCATTAAATGTAGACCATTCCTACACTTTTTTACTAATTCCAACAATTTTTACACTTAAAAACCAAGTGTAGCAGTTAAACAACACAAACAATACAAGAACGTAACAAACTTAAAATTTAATTAAGCAAAACTTTTATGTACATTTTATTGAGCAGTATGTATCTCGGTCATCCGGCATAATTATTATTTCTAACCAAACTTTGCAAATAATTCACTCCTACCACACGGGATGCCAATGTGTAAATAGTTCAGAGTGTACCACCTTCAGGCTTCTAAAGAAACGGTGATGTTTTACCTCCTTATGCCTGCAAAAACTTGATGGTGATCGCGCGGGTTGAGTGGCTGTGAATACGTGGGCACGTGTGGCTTCTAACACGGGAACAAAGGGCTTCTAACGCATGTGATTTTAGACTAATTTGCACTTGCAGTGTTTTGAGACTTGTGTAAGTGTGTAGAAGAGTATGGAGTAAAAGGAAAATTAGAGGCTTTTAGCACACATGGTTTTTGATAATGTTACATCATAAAAAGGTGTCTCAGAAGCTTCTCCATTTGCTACAGAATCGTTTAAATCTGAGGCTGACAGGCCGATCATCGGTCATGGCCGATCGAACTGAAAACCAGCCAATTCTGGTCAATTGCTTCACCTTTATTATAAATATGTAAAAAAATAAACAAAATCGATTTTGGAGTCAGTGTGGTGATATCTATATATATATATTCGGCCATAGCTTTTATTTACTGGGCTTCTCTTATCTTGTGTTCAGCTTTGGGTTGTCACTGGGTGGTTGTTAGATCAAACATGACAAGTTCAAAGGATATCACTTTTGGATAGCTGTCATATTATGACCCCCCTCAAAAAAAATCATCACGAATCTGAGACTTTTTTTTTTTTTTTATCTTTCCTTGTCTTTGCAGTATGGCAAAAAGTTTCAGGAAAGGCGTTATGGTTGGCAGAGCTGTGAGTGAATCTTTTTGGGGGTCGTAATATGCGCATGTTAAAATTCACAGTTAGTAGAAAACATTGTCTATGGAGCCACTTGGAGTATGGAGTGGTTATTTTTTTTAATAAAGCTTGGCCACAAATTAATATGTTGTGGTTTTGATGTTTTCTGTCATAGGACTGTTTATCTATTAGATGTTCCCATAACATATTAAACTGTGGAGTCAAAGACATTTTGATACGGTGACTCATTATGAGAATATATTCATTCTTAATTAGTTGCCACCACATATTAACTTGCAGCATTACTGTATTAATTCGCCGCAATGCTTTATTAAAAAATAACCACTGAGGATGTAGCCGAATACAAATACATAATCTGGAATTGAAAAATTGGTCCAACTATGGCTAAGTTGGAATCTCGCCCCTGGTCCTGTCTGTCTCAACTGCATCGTGGATTCATTTTCATTCATTCATCTTTAATACTGCACATCCTATACAGGATCACAGAAAGCCTGCAGCCTATTGTATCTCCGGAAACACCAGGCACGAGACAGGGTCCAACCTGGACAGGGTACAAATCCATCGCAAGGCACACATCCACACATCACACGTGCATTCACACACAGCGGGCAAATTGTAACATCAACAGCCTAATCTGCATGTCCTTGGACTGTTGGATGAAACCAGAGTACCTGGAGGAAATAAGCACGAGAGAACATGAAAACTCCATGCACACAGACCTGACGTGGCAATCGAACCTTTAAACCGTGAGGTGTTAATCCATGGTGCTATTGTGCATCGACCGCACTGAAATGCATGATTGATCGTGTAGTTCTTTGAATGGTAGCTGATGTTAAAAAAATATTCCATACTGTCCTTCATCGTTTTATACTCTTAATGGTGATTAATAGAAAATAGTGGATGTTGGCTGTTTCTCCCTTTCATGCTGTTGTTTAACAATGAATTCACTTTACTACAACACTGGTTTTCTGTACAGTATATAGACACGGACATTTGCAACACTAACCCCCCTACTAACCACCATGGCACCCGAGCATCTCTGGAATTTAATTTAAAGAAAGGTAGCAAAATACTAGCCATGGAATAATTTCACAATACTGAAGTAATGAGAAATGAAGAAACATACCTTGTACCGAATATACACCCCTTCATTTAAATAAATCGTGCACAGGCCATTTAACAGACATGTGAATAAGCATAATAGAAATTTTCCATCCCTGCTGTCTGTATTTTTGCTGGTGTAGTGACACATAATTAAGACTTCAACTTTCTCTTAACCTCACCATTAACTCAACATGCATGTTCTGAATAGCAGCATTTTCAGGACAAGTTCATTTACATAAATAATACTATAACTGTATTTTCATGGTTAAATGCACTTTTAGCAGAATAAAAGTAGCAAGTTCCAGCAGAGATTCCATGATCTACAGAGCCATCACCATGAGAGCTCTTAAGCAGAAGTGTGGCTGGTACTGTACGTACATTAACACTACGACTACGACTGATCTCTGTAAGGGACAGATCAAATCAAGTGTTCGGTCTAACAATGGTCTGACAATGGAAGTAGTGCCGGGGTGTCTCCGTCCTGGCAGAGACACCTGATTTCAGGTCCCATTAACAACCAGATTTCTGGAGTTTTTTAGTTGACTTAATGAGGCTACAGTAGAAAGTCTGAGTCTAGCACATACTGTAGAAGAATAAAGAAGTCTTTTATGATCTGATAATTGCCACCACATTAGGGCTTCTCTGATCGTATCCTGAGTAACATCAATACTTCAATAACACTGACAGACTAAAAATGAGAAGCGGTTGATTAAGTACTTGTTTAATTCACACTTCTTTTCCTTGTTAAGTCATTTGTTTGGGTATCACGGTGATATGTGGGTAGCACCGCTGCCACGCAGGTTCTCCAGGGGCCCCTGGTTTGAATTTCACATTCTCTCTGTGACCACATAGGTCTCCTGGATGTCTCCTAAGGGGTTCCGCCCACCATAAAAAGAAAACAGTAGGTGGTCTGGTGACTCAAAATATCCCCAGGGGTGCACGAGTCTGTGAATGTGAATGTGTGTAATGCACCGGCATACCATCTGGGCTAGAATGCTGCCTCATGCCTCAGCTCTGCTAAACCTCTACTTGTACTTTTCGTGTGTGAGTGTTTTCGTGTTAGCACTATGGCGTCACACCTCCATAGTCAGGCTTCGATTCCCCCCTTGGGTCTGTGTGTGTTAAGTGTGCGTCTTCTCCCCATGCTTGGGGGGTTTCCTCCTACAGACGTGCAGGGTAAGATATATGTCGTTTCTAAATTGCCCGTAGTGTGTGTGTGTGTAATAGATTGGCACTCTGTCAAGGGTGTACGCCGACTCGTATAGGCTCTGCGACCCTGAAGCGTTATAGACAATGAATGATGAGTACTGTAAGTGAGTGTTTTCTTGCAAGGAAGGAATGTTATTGATAGGTGTCTTGAGAATGGTCTATAAGGATGTTTCATATCTGTGTATCATTTCCAGCTATTCATAGCAAAAACTCTGCAGGCCTCAGATGATAATCCACTCAAAGATGGTGTTTTGTCTAGGAGTTACAAGTTTATTGCAGTGTGGTGTCTGGGCTTAACATTTAGTCTTTTCGTGTGATTATACAATACTTATATAAACAATTCCTGAACCTTCGTCCTAGCCCAGACATATAAAAGATATTGGTAACTGTCGTCACATGCAAGGACTGACCAGTACTCGAGAAGTACTGTACTTCCTGTTGCTTGTGTCATGTTGCCAAAGGTCTCATTAGCATTCAAACTTGTACACTAAGGTCATTGTTTAATAAATTGATTCAGATTAACCACGAATAATGTTGAGCTGATTATGTAGGATTTGTCTTGACGTCTTGTTTGGTTCATTTGAATGCTGAAGGAGCGGTGAGCTTCGGGAACTCTTTGCCTCTTTGCACGCCGTGCCTTCAGCATTCAAATGAAACCGACAAGATGTCGAGACAAATCCTACATAAACAGCTAAACTTAATTCGTGGTTAATCGGAAACACTTAAGTGCATAAGCTTGAATGTGATTGATTAAGTGCATTATAAATGGGTGTGTATACTTATGCCACCAGGTTGTGGTACAGTATGTTGTCCTTTTTTATTTGCTGGACAAGAAATTGCAAGAGTGTAGACATAATAGAATTATTATCCTTTCATTTTTACACCAGGCGTCTGTGTTTTTAAGTGTTCATTATTAATTTTTTTAGACTAGATTATTATGCTGTGAAATTGCAATTTCAGCCCCCAAGCTGAGACTAAATGTTGTATATACTGTAAAATTAATGTCTTGAATTGATATATATTCATACACATTATATATCATGCATATTATATATTATGATCTCATGTTATCTGCATATACATCGGTTTACAGTATTATTCTTGGATTACCTTCTAAAAAAATACACAAAAAGATGATCTTACTCCCTTCAAAATAGTAGTATCAGTGTTTTATCCTCGATCTATATCAATTCTTCTCTCTAAGCTGAGGACATGACTTCTTCACTCGTTTAGCATTGTGTCTGTCGGTTCTCATGGACACCATGGCAACTAAGGCGCTATGGCAACCAGGCCGGGGGGCCCTAATTAGAAAGCTAGTGTCTTCTCTGAAAGAGGATGTATGAGTAAGGGAAGCATGGACAAACAGAACGAGAGACATAAAGACGGACAGGATGTTCGTCGGCTATCACAACAGTGCTAAGAGGGAATAGCGTGCTTAGATTTCAGCACAAAGCTTGATGCCTGCTTAGACGTTCGCTCCAAATGAGACACAATAAACTTGTAACTCCTAGACAAAACACTATTTTTAGTGGATAAAAGAACCATTAGTAAAAGTTAAAGTACATGCCACTGATTTTTTTTGGTTTTTTTTAAAGTCAACCTCATGTTCATAGAAGCACATTTCCTATGTGCAATGTCAGTGTTTCATTCGAACATTTAACACTTTGCAACCTATAAATTGTAAAATACCACCTTATTGAATATTAATTGATTGTTCTTATGTAGTGTAATTTAGAGCTTAAGTAAATCTTCCTATTGTTTCTTCCTGATCCCCCCCGTCCCCGTCCCCGTCCCCGTCCCCAAGTCCCCAAGTCCAGGTAGGGTTTGGTACCATTTCAAGTAAAAGCCTGTGTGAGGATTTGAAAAAAGAAAAAAAAAAAGAAAAAAAATCACAGTAATGAAAGACCATCTGCAGCATTTGGAGTGTATTCATTTCAAGCGTTTCAGAAATTTTTCTCAATTGTACAGCTGCCAGATTGACAGAAATATTTTCCCGTTTGGTTCTCGCACCATCTGTAATATAATTTAAGCACTGCTTTAAATACAGTGTGTTTCGCAGTGCAGAAATATACACTGATCAGGAAGAACAGTCAAACCACCAGTCTGATATTGTGTGCCACCAAAACAGCTCTGATCTGTCAAGGCATGGATGTCGGACCTCTAAAGGTGTGCTGTGGTATCTGACACTAAGTCGTTAGCAGTAGATCCTTTAAGTTTTGAGGTGGGACCTCCAAGGTTCAGACTCACTTGTCCAGCACATCCACATTCCAATTTTAAAATACTCAGATTTACAGTTAAATTAAAATCTCTCGAATGGAACCGGCACTGAACGCAGTGGCTAAGTAGTACGGGTTATGGTAACCTCCAACGTCGGGGCTCGAACCTGGATCCTCAGCTGCGAAAATCAACAGCCTAGAGTCTTAGCTGCCTGAGTCACCACTCCAACAAATTATACCAAATGCATTCCTGTAAAAAATAGTTCCCCATGAAGGAAGCTCGAGCACACAACATTGGTTTTATCCAAACATCCATCTTGAAGCTTTTTATAATGAAACTGCCTGTTCAGCACACCTGGTGATGTTTTCTCAGTCATCTCATTATCCGAGTTAAACTTGCATTTAGGATGTATGTTTCATGACAAAAATGAAAGAGAATCTGCACCTGGATCCTACTGCGCTCATGACTCCTGACAGTGAGTTGTTGGTAAGCAGCAATTACATGAAAAGTAAGAGTATAATCATTTTAACACGTTGCTATGGTTTCTATAGTTTGTGCAATATGAACCACAAAGCATAGCAACAAGGGGGAAAAAAAACAACAACTTTATTTTGCCTTCAGGGTCGCAGTAGATCCCTGGAACACTAGCTACGGTATGTGTCACATACTGTCAAAACCTTTCATAGCCTAAAACCATTCCTTTATAAACATGCACATCAATTTACTTCGGAATTATCATAATTATGGTCTCCGACTTGTAAAAAGCATTCGCGCTGTCGTCCAAATTGTAATTACCATTTGTGGTTTTTGAAATCAATGACTTGAGAATGTGTGACCTTACAAGCAATGCTGGAAAATTTGTCTCCTAGAGTTAAATGAAGAGATGTGTTAAGCCTTATCAAACAAGGCAAAAGTCGACTATATACTGTAATAACAGAATGACATACTGTAGTCAAGCTTCGTATTTTTATGTTAGTGAAAGGTTTGTATTTCCACTGAAAGCATAAGCCCTTCGCCATCATCCCGTAATGACCTTCATTCTCCCTTCGGTAAGAATATTCTTTATATATATATACATTTCTATTTACATTCAGGCATTTTGGCAGACGCTCTTATCCAGAGCGACTTACAAAAGTGCTTTGAAGTGTCTGTCATTGAATAGATCCTAACATGGGTTACTAGGTTACCAGGTTCTTCAAGCCTCTTGTCTTGGCATGTCTTCAAATTGGTACGCGTTTAGCCATCATTAAAAGCATTTCCAAAGCATTGCTAAAACAAAAAGATTTTGCATACAGTACATGTCTCAAAACACTTAATTAAATCTCTCTCTAGTAACAAACAACTAATGCTTGTCACCATAAAGCTATATTATTCTCATAATATCAATAACATATTTTCCAAACCTCATTTCTTTCATAAAAGTTTCATAAAAAGACTGTCTTGTACACTTTTGCCAAAACTCTTCCTGTTTAAAGACATTGATCAGTAGGGAACGGAATCAAGGAGGGACCACCCGATTCGAGATCACCGCAATACCTTGGTGGTGATTCGATCTGTATTGCGCAGATCTAGAAGTATCACAGTATATACTGTATGTACAGCATATATTTTATAATATCTTCTGCAACACAGGATGTGTGAACAGTTTACAGCACTCCACCTGTAGGATTATAGAGGAACTGCAACCTCCTCAAATGACAACATATTTAACAAATCATTTTTAAAAATCGATTCTTGAAGTCAATGTTGTGTTACATGAATTACCACATCAAAGTATCACAATATATCTCCGAATCAATTATCTCTGTTGATCAGGTCAGTTACGGTATCAGGTGATACATATAAGAAACAAAAACAGAAGGAGTCATTAAAAACAGTACAGTCTGGGTCTGAGGGGGTTAAAAAGACACCTTCTAGTAAAATTACTGTTTAAAGATCCATCTACTGTATGTTCTAGCCTGAGTCTTATATTGCTTTGTCCCCGTCTTTGTGAAATCACATTTCTGCGGTTGGTGAGTTATGTTACCTCAAAATGCTGTTGCTACATGTGCCATCATTTTTCATATTATAATGATTACCTTTAATTAAGGTTTTATGGTGACATTTAGTTCACGGCACAATGAGTAGCACTTTAACTGAATGAATGTGACATTTGGGATGCCTAGAAGTGCTGCTTATTACTAAATGCTTGGTTGCTGCACGAATAAAAATAATAATAATAATAATAATAAACAGAAAATAGTTCTACTTTATAGACTTTGTATGCAGTACTAGTGTAAGAAATATTGATTTTCATATAATTACATGCCTCTTGATTCTATGACCATTTTCTAATGTTTTATGTTCATTCATGTGCAATATTTCACATTATTCACGAAAGGTTTATGCCCAAGTTGTCTCCAAACATGCGTTATTTCTCATTTCATATGTTTCAGTACGGTGTGTCTCTGCGATAAAACACCTGAAGGTCAGAAGTGATAGAAATCCCCCAGCTCATTCCTTTTTATCTGCCTTCTCCTTCTCCTTCTCCCTCCCTTCTTCTCTTCCATACATAAATTAGTCCTGTTCAGTCCGCAGCTTAAACCGGTGTACCCTTTCTAAAGTTATGATTCTACTGATGAAAAATCTGAAATAGTTTAAATAGTAAAAATAATACTGTATATCAAGCTCAAACAAGTCCCCTGTCTTGTTGTTGTCTCAAGTTCTAACAGATCCAAATACATTTATATACATGACGGTTTGTAATTATACAGTATTCATTGTTTCGATTAGATTTTCTTTTCTTACAATGCATTCATTACACATGTCAGACAATTCAGATATAAATAAGGAAGTGGGTGCTTACAGGCACTTAAGAAGTCTGGATAGGATAATTGCCAGGTGCAATTAGAAATTCATGTTTTTCTATGTGTGTGTGTGTGTGTGTGTGTGTGTGTGTGTGTGTGTGTGCATTGAAGGGTGCTCCACTGTTCAAATCTGAGCCTGACCACTGAATTTCACCATCGTTCTGAAAAAAGATGGAGTGTTAGCATGCAATGTGCATGAATGATCTACGAGGGTGAGTAAAAAATTATCAGTACTCTGGTTATATTAAAACTTCTGTTGGTCTTATCAGCACTTTCCCTTCAAGGCTGCTGTCCCCCCAATCATTGCTGTGCAGGTGTGAACGTGTTACATAAATATGGATTACTTGTGATTTGCACGAAAGAAGAGCAGCATGCAGTGAATTTTTTTTTTATTTTCACTTTTTGGGGTCTAAGGGTGTACCTCGTTCTGAAAGAACTTACGGTAGAGCATAAACAGAAGCGTTTGGATATCTGCAAAGGAGAAAGTTTCTTAAAGCAGCTGGAAAATAAAAACAATAAAATTGATGGTTACAGTTTTCTGGGGGTCTCAAGCGGCCAATACTGGAACATTATCAGGAAAAGACGTCCAACAGTCAACAGTGCTCATTCCAGTGAGATGCTTATTGAAGAGCTGAAGCCTAAACTTATTCTTAAGACAGAGCACTGCTATCCAACTCTGCCCACACTGTCGACACTCACTTCGTTTTGAGGTGTTAAAGCATCCTCCCTCTAGTCCTGATCTTGCTCCATTGGACTTTCACCTGTTTGGTCCCCTGAAAGCAGCCCTATGAGGATGAAGATTCACTTCTGATGAAGAAGTGAAGACAGCGGTGCATCCATGGCTCGCAGCTCAGCCTAAAATATTTTTTTAAATGAGGGTATACGAAAGCTTGTTGAGAGATGGACAAAGTGTATTGAGAAGCAAAGAGATTTTGTCAAAAAAATTATGCATTTGTCGTTTCTAAAAAAAAATTTATTTAAAAAAACTTCTACATCCAGAGTAAGCTTTTGACTCACTCCTGTACGACCTATCCTGCATTCTTTTACACCTTCACTACAAGTCCTGAACCCCTTCCTTCCAAGACATATTTACTCACTTCATTTTCATATTCTTCTTCAATAAATGAATGTATTTTCAATAAAGGCATTGATATTTGACTTATTGATAAGGGACAATCAATGGATTCTTTCTGATTATTTCCTATTTACCACCCTGTCTCTTTCACCTTTTCATAGCAGGTCTGTCTCTTTGGGATCTGTCACTAGTGAAAACTCTACATCAAATTTTACTTTTTTTTTGGTTCTCTCTTATTGATGTCCCCTCTTTTATTTCTTGGCATGTTAAAGAATGCCAGGGACTCTGCAAGTGCATGAAGGAGACTAGAACACTGGCAGAGCTCAAAGTGTAAAGTGTAGACCTAGTTTATACTCTCCCTAATGAGACTGCCAGTCTGGATAAATATACTAACACGGTGAAATAGTTGCGCTGGGATTGTGCTGAAACCGTAGACCCAATGACAGTTGGCAGCATTTAAACTCCCTGCCCGCAGTCGCTTTAATGTTTGTTGTGTCGCCAGGAAAGGAGCTTAGAAATAAATCGCACTTGTACGAAGTTAATGGCAGCACGTCCCCTGAGCAATCTGCTTTCCACGTGAGAATCTTCTGCAAGGTATAATCCAGGTCAGCAGGCAGACAGAATGGGCTTTGTGGCTATATTAGATAGTATGAAAAAGATTTGACGTCTTATGATATCATAAAATTAATCACTATATCAAAGCTTGTGCAACAAAGACATCAAGTTCTGATGACTGCTAATATTCATTTAAGATTTCAGGCCTGTTGAGTATTTTGTAAAATCCAATGTTATATGTTCCCTGGAGAGGAATGAGAGGATATTGAAAAGCTAATTAGCAATGACGCTGAGCTTTTTCGATTCAAATTGTTGATATCAGAATGCTACAATAAGGCTCAAGCATATTAAGGTTGAAGCAATACGCAGAAACCTCTGATTCATTAAATCCATCTGTTCTTTTCAATAAGTCTAAATTGACTGGCCATCATTTCTCACGTTGGATATGAGTTGTGTGTGAACATTTACACAGGAAATCTGGTATTCATAAAAATCTCAATGAATTCAGAAAAACGATAATATTCTACACCTGCTCCTGAGTGTGTGTAAATCTACACATCTAAGATAACATAAGAGGACTTACTTAGAAACACTGCCATTTTTTCACACACAAAAAAGATATTTTGTTGCAAAGCAGGAGCTTATTTACATATGAGCCAGGGGTAGCTCAGTGGGGAAAGGGGTACCTCAATGGTTAGGGTGATGGCCTACTGATTAGAAAGTCCCAGACTCAACCCCCAACAAAACGTTGGGCCCTTAGCCCTCAACTGCTCAGATGTATAATAAAGTCAAATGTAAATCGGTCTGGATTAGGGTGTCTGCCAAATGCCATAGATGTAAATGTACAGTAGATGATGTACATAGACACTGAAATGGCGAGTTTGAAGGAGGAGTGAAACATGGAATTTAAGTTTTGAAAAATGCTAACTGGGAGGTACTTCAGCTGGAGAATTAACACATACGCTTTGGAGGAGCTCGGAACCCTGTGTTAACTAGTTTAAGAAACAGTAAAACACGGGACCTTTAAATCAGGAAATGTGTATGGTCTGTTGCACTTTTAGATCTGACATTTACTGTCAGGTTTACTTTGTTATATGTACAGCATCTAGAAGACACTATCTAAAGTTATCTAAAGTGCTTTGGAGTGTCTAGGAGTCCTACTGAGAGCATTTTGTAAAAAACAGTTATTTGATATTGTTGGTTGTAATTAAAGTGTGTAAAACAATTAACTAGCAACCTAAAGCACCCATACACCCACATAATCCAAATAAAGGTAATCAGTTAATGATCACTTGCTAATTAACAGCTGACTGGCAATTACCAACATATGCATTTAAGGATGATGAAAATCCATGTTTCAATACTACTGAAATCTTGTGAAAATCTTTAGTTCGGTTTTGTTTATGCAAATGTTTATACACCACTCTATCAACAGATAGACAGTTAAATAATGCCCGGGGTATTTAATGAATAAATTACAATCATTACATGCCCAGAAACTCATTATGCTAATATAGTGGCATCCCTTTTTTTTCCAGTATTCAATTGTTCCATTGAGTCTTTTCTATCACTTCACCCTCCAAACATAGTGGATTATCACCTGTTAAAGTTTAGTACTGTTACTGATATCTGATTACACTGTACCATATCCGACGCCTACTGAATCTGTTTTTATACACAGCACTGATGGCAAGTACAGTAAATGAAAATGCTGCCTACGTTTTTACCAAGAGTGAAACGCTAACTATGCGATTAAAGTGTGAATTTATATTGTGTATAAGAGTATTTGTATTGCCGTAGATCCCAATTATGTGAGAACAATGTCAAGAGTGGGACAAATGTCTGCCTATGTTTACCACCCTAAAACCACGATTCTCAAATTGTGCTCCAGAGAACCCCTGAGTGCTCCCAGTGCTATTGCTATGAGCTTTTGATGAAAATCTCTCACCCACCAGTTATTACAAGGGGCAGTCGAGTCAAAACTGTATTTGTGATTACATTTTTTTAAATGAATGAAGGCATAAACCGATTGACATTTAGAGGAAGACTTCAAGCAGAGTATGGTGATGAGACTCTTAGCCCCAGTTTTTTTTTTTTTTTTTGCTTGAGATTTTTCCCAATTATCTCCCTAATAATCTCCCTCGTAGCCAATTCCCACATGTTTTAAGGGCACTCCCCCATCAAGGCTACAACTACCAATCAGTGAAGACAAATACTATGCTTTTGGGAGAAGCATAGCACACTCTGAGGATAGTGCTATCCACTTCTTCCGTCACCATCGCCGTCACCCTTGCTCATCAGAGACATTTCATTCATCATTCATTCATTCATCTCATTATTATCTAGACACATTTTTCTCACACATACACACTTCCAAAAATGTTCTTTTTTTAAATTTCTTTCCTTTTTTATGAAGTTGCTTTGAGACAATGACCATTGTTAAAAGCGCTATATAAATAAAATTGAATTGAATTGTTGCTTTGATATACAGTACACAAATCATCACGAAGCAGAATCTCTGGATGCCTCAGGATCTGTCGTGGTTATATCTGGAAATTCTGCCAAAGTTCAGTATTCTCTCACTCACTCATCTTCTATACTGCTTTATCCTGTATTCAGGGTCGCGGGCAGCCTGGATCCTATCCCAGGAGGCTTAGGTACACCCTGCCAATCTATGGCCAATGGCCAATCCATCGAGGGGGCACACACATACACACACTAATACACCCATTCACACACTACGGGCAATTTGGGAACGTCAATTAACCTAACCTGCATGTCTTTGGACTGTGGGAGGAAACTGGAGTATCCGGAGGAAACCCACCAAGCACGGGGAGAACATGCAAACTGCATGCACACAGAGACGGGAATCGAACCCGGACCCTGGAGGTGCGAAGCAACACTGCTAACGACTACACCACCGTGCCTCCTATCATTTTTCAATTAATCACTAATTAATACATTTATGTACTGTAGATGTATTTATAGTAAAAAAAAAAAAGCTTTTATAAAAAAAATTATTTACTGTAAAAGTAATAATAATAATAATAATAATAATAATACTAATAATGCAAAATATGGGATTAATTAATTTATTTAGTTTTAGTTTGCCCAGTTTTTTAGTTAGAATTCAGCATTTGCAAAAAGGCTACGGTGTACTTTAACAGTCTTGTGATAAACACAGGCAGACTTATACTCATAAAAATGATGCACAGAAATGAGAGAATCCTCAGACCGCAGCTGCTCTGACCTGGTCTCGTAATTCCAGATGCGGATGGAGTGGTCCGTGGAGCAGGTGGCGATGAGCGGCTTGCGGATGCAGACAGACAGACCGGTGATGATCCCCGAGTGAAAAGAGTGAGACAGAAACTCGAAGTGAGTCCGCACTCCCTGATGACAAACACGAGGTTCGAGCATCAGTACAGAGAAATGCATCAAAGACTCCACACCTGTTAAACAAAACATCATCATGACATGTGCGCATCATGTTCCCATGGTACCTTGCTCATCTCAGCCGAGGCGAGTGCGATGAGGTAGATTTGGCCGCGCTCTGTGCTGATGGCCAGAGTCTCCTCTGATGGGCTGATACACATCGTGGCGATCTCCTGCTGCTCCACCTGACTTGGCTCATTGCTACACGGGTCTGGAGGTATCTAAAGGAGATAATATATCGTTATAAACCGAAAGGGATTAGGGGCAACATCTCAGGACCAAAATCAGAAGTCTAAGGTACCTCCTTCTGAAGGACAAAGGACAGACAATTTGAGAACAATAATGTACAAATCTTGGAAATAGAGGATAGATTGTTTAATAGAAGTGTGAATCAGGTCATATACAGGTATGTGTAAAGTGAATCTCTCAACAGAGGTGGAGATCTTAGCCACAACCTGTCTCATATTTAAAATGCTGCTCTTCCATCCAACCCCAAGGACATTAAGACCTTTTCACAGGTCAACCAGGAAAGCCACATCTAAGGACTCCCTCTGCTCTCACATTCTCTGGTTGTTACATCCTTACAACTCTCTCCCTTGCCTGCTCTCTAATGACTCTCTCTCCTTCTCTTATCTTCTCCATGGTCAACGGAGTAATGAATCCATTCCGGCAGGGGAGGACGCTTCACCTTGGAGGCAACAAATTCCTGGAATCCTACCAACTGCCTTCTGATTTGAATGATTTTTTAATCCTTTTGCAGTCCTACCTCCAGACCAATAGATTTCCTGAACAAAGCAATATCTGGTTTGTTGGATCTGAGCACCAACACAACTGGAAAGATGTGATCTAGTTTTGTGATTTAGTTGGCAACTAAATCTAAATCCATATCAACTCTCGCAGCAGAACAGGAGCCAATGGAAATTTAATGTTACTTAGCATGCTAACGTTTTCATTATCTGTCATACGTACACAGGGTTATATCTACCTCCTGCCGGACCACCACTGAGCGGATATTAAGTTGGGGTTGTAGATTTAGAGAGTCTGTACTCACTCTTATTTCCTTGATTTGTCTGTAGCTGCACTTCTCCTCGGTTTTCTCAAACAGACATACAGTTCCTGGACCGGCTGAACATGCGAAGCCTTTAGAATAAGCCTTGATGGCGGTCACTTGCGGCATCGAGTCCTGGTCTGGTGAGGTCTCGTCCTGCGTTTGTCTGTGGTGTAGGGAAAGCCCAGGAAAAAAAAAAGATGTTGTAATGAACTATACCCTCATCCATTAACTCCTGCGAAGAAACTTCCCTAAAATCTACGGCAGATTCTGTTTCCACATCCTCAATCCTCAGTAGCTCAGAGCTTCTCCTTGTCTTCATTCCCACCTCTTGAGATAACATTGAGGATGAGAGATCATGGTTTTCTCCACACTTACCACCACTGAGGCTTCTAAACATCTTATGCGTTTACTTAAATCCAGGCTTTGAATTAAATCTTTACAGTTACAAACTATTGCACCATCACTGAAATAGATAACCAGCCAAGGGTAAATACAGACTACTTCAGGATAATAAAAACCAGCCATGCTGATTCCCTACCTCTCAGGCTCTTGTTCAGGTATCCTCTTGGCCACGCTCATCTCCCAACGCAGGTCTCCTGACTCGAACACCAGCAGTCGTCCCGTCTCCGTTCCAGCGATGATGCGCTCCTCGGACATCCATGCATGAGACAGGACGTTCTGCGTCTCCAGCTTTGCAGAGTTGGTCTGTTTCAGGGCGCCATCCACGTAGCGGAAAAGCTTGAACGTGCCGTTCCCGCTCACGCACATCTGTGTATTGTCTTGGGGGTTGAAGCTGACCTGGAAATGTGAGAAATGAAAGTGGTCTGGACAAACGCTTTCACTTGAAGCACAGCTGATTAAATACTAATGTTTGTAAATTGTCCAAGAGAGATTTCACACCTGGACATTTTATAAAAACGACTGACTTGTCACATGACACAAGGTCACATGACTCACCAGGACTGGTCTATCAGTCCTGGTCTGGCCTATCAGGGTCATGGGGGGCCTGGAGCCTATCCCAGGAGGCTTAGGGCACGAGGCGGGGTACACCCTGGACAGGGGGCCAATCCATCACAGGGCACACACACATACACACTCATCACACACTACGGGCAATTTGGGAACGCCAATTCGCCCAATCTGCATGTCTTTGGACTGTGGGAGGAAACCGGAGTAAAATGTGATGCAGTACATTTGAATTATACAATTATAGGACATTAATTATCAAGTGTTTAAACATCGGAGAACTTCAGACCATTCAGCAGAAGTGAAAATGAAGCTCAGAGAAGCATCATCTTCAGAACTGTGACGCCACTCACATGGACTTTTGTCTTTTTGACGTACAAAACTTTTACCTGATGAACGGCGCCGGAATTTGTGCTCTTGACTGTAGCCATGACTCTGTTCTTCTCCCACATCCAGTAGAAGAGGGTCCAGTCAGGCCCTCCACCCTGGCCCAGGAGGTACTTTGAGTCAGAAGAGAACGCCATACAGACAAACTCCTGCACGCTGATATCGCCGCCCGTCAGCACTTTCCTCTTACGGTTCTGTTCGTGCTGCAGATCGTAAACGGTGACGGTGCCTCTCTCGCCACACTCTGACACAGCCAGGTAGCGCCAGTTAGGGCTGATGGCGAGGGCCTGCATGCCCTGGCTCCTCTCTGTACCTGTGGGACAACCAGGTGTGCAGTAAGGGGGAGGGGGAGTTAAGTGGGGATGGATTCCAAGGGCCCCTCAGTGACAAGGGGACCCTTAAAAGTAGAGTTTCAATGTTAATAACATTTAATTCCAAAGAGATATGTAGCTGTTATTATACTTAATAAACACTTCATTCATCATTCTCTCTACCAGGTTAATTTTCTTTCCAATATCTCAATAAATACAGAGTTGTTTCTGTAAATTATGTCTTAAACTTTATAGTTTGTTGCTCCACTGTTTTATGATCGCTTTGTGAGCGAAGATCAAAAGGTAAAGTAAAGATATTAGTGGCACAATATATATCCTTTTACAAAGAAGTCCAATAGAACTTTACCTCCACTCATAAATATGTTTTAATATATTATCACTTTTATAGAAAGAACTTGTTTACAGGGACGTGTAAAGTAAACACTCAGTGGATCAAGGCCTACGTGTAACTGCATTACTGAGAGGAATGAAGTGAAGGTGAGACTGTCGAGCATGTCCTGCTCTCGTGCAGGAGAGGACAGATATGATGTCGTTAACAAACAGGGAGACACTGACCAGGGAAGGAAGCGTTTAATGTTTTATTTTTCAGGAAGACGGGACTAGAAAATCGTCTTTAAAAGACAGAGAAGCTGAGGAGAGTGAAATCTATAGGTGGCGCTGATGGCAGAACGCCAATCAAAGGCGTAGAGCGTTACTGAGAGGGAACATGTAGGGAAGAGAGTGTGTGTGGACGTAGCGGATAAAGCAGACGAAGAGTTCAGGACACAGAACAAGTCAAGACAGGTTCAGGGAGGGATGCATTAGACGTTTTATTGAAGGCGGGTCTGGAAGATCGGCTTTAAGAGGTCGGGTCGATGAGGGAGAGTGAGATTTGGGGTGATGAGGAGTAATGTAACCTACTGGATTCCAACCGCTGTTAAACAACAATGTAGAAGAAGAAAACGTAGTTTCTCTTAATACTGTTCCACTGTTTCATGAACACTTTGTAAGCAAAGAGCAAAAGTAAACAAGACTTCAGAAGTGGCTCAAATGAGAAGTTCACGTTTACGTTTCCTTGTCGTTGCTCGGTAACAGAAAAAGCTGATTTTATTTTTGTCTTATCAATTTCAAGAGAGAGATAAAAGAGAGGCTTGTGAGGGAACGACATACTACGTGTCAGGATGACGCATGAGAGGACGAGCTGGCAAAAGAAGCAACTACAAAAGTAAATGTTGAGGTCAATATCAAATCATCAAAGGAAAAAGCGGCAGCAGAAATGTGATAATGAACCAAAGCGATACATTTGCAGGACAAAGTAGATGTGGGACCAGGGAGAGTAGAAGGCAGTGTTAGGAGTCTATGAACATGGAGAGTCACTGATCAAGGAAGGAATAATTTAATGTTAATGTCTGCTTTAATAGATCGCTTGAAAGCTCAGATCTATAGATGGCAGTGATGCAACTTAGAGGATGCCAACCAACGCAGAGCGGGAGCATGTACAGAAGATAGAGTGTGTGTGAGGAAGAGCAGGGTAAAAGCAGACAAAGGAAGGAATTTTTTTAAAGAAATGCTGGATTGGAAAATTGGCTTTAAGAAGCCGGGAAGATGAGGGAGAATGAGATCTAGAGTTGGCAGAAGAAGAAGAATGAGTGTTTACATGGAGAAAACTATTCGGCCAAACCTGTTAATGATTGAATTCAGGTTTTTCAATCAGGCCTCTTATCCCCAGTGAAGAGCAATCTTAATTTTTCAGCACTTTGTGTCAACAGTTTGTTGAAGGCCCTTTTCTATTCTAGCATGACTCCGCCCCAGTGCACAAAGCGAGGACTATACAGACATGGTTTGATGAGTTTAGTGTGGAAGAACTCGACCGGCCCGAACACCGAAACCTGACCTCAACCCCATCGAGCATATTTGGGATGAACTGGAACGATGGAGATTGTGAGCCAGACCTTCTCGTCCAACATCAGTGTCTGACCTCATAAACGCTCTACAGAATGAATGGACACAGAAACACTCCAACATCTTGTGGACGGACTTTAAAGAAGAGTGGAAGCTGTTAGAGCTGCAGAAGGCGGACCGACTCCGTGTTCAAGTGTGTGCAATTGGATACAATGTCGCTGCAGGTTTGGGGAAATACTTTTACCACTATATGGTTACACCATATAGTGTAGCTGCTGTAGAGTAAGTGACAGCAGGAACTAAATTTGTTCATGGAGCTATAAACAACTCTTTAAAAACTTTAATATGTAGAACACGGCCTTTAATAAATGATGGTGTGGTATAAGAGGAGTAGAGCAGTAACAGTCGATCCCTCAAACTCACCTGCAATGAACTTGTAGCATCGCTGGTGGATGTTGTAGCGCGCGCAGTTGTTACCGCACGGGAACACCACCGTCTGATCGTCAACGAAGTGCAAATTATTCCTCACCCCTGTGCGCAAACCGAAAACCTGCTGCGGGTCGACCTCAGCTAGAGCCATCACTGCTCAGGTTCACACGAGGGAAAGGAAAAAAGGAGAAAACAAACAAGTGCAGAATAAATCATAAGTCATAAATCATGTATTTATTACATTTACATTTAGGCATTTGTCAGATTTTGGTATTTATTACACGTGGACCAGGAGCTCAGTTAAACTCTAATCAGCTAAACCAGTATATTACCTTTCCTTTACTTCTGATAATGTCCTTGCAAAGATAAAACACAGCTCGAGAGCTCACACCACCGGGCCACAGTGTACAGTAACCATGGCAACGGCAAACACTAACCCCGCCCCCTCCCAGCAGTCCCGCGGAACTGCAGCACAATCAGCGCGTGCTCTTTAAATACAAATATGGATTTTTTTTTTCTATTAAAAAAAAACATGTGGAAATGTTTAATATTTTATTATTTTTCTAAAGTTTTAAACCGATAATTAAACTAATTATAGTAATAATAACAATAACAGTGTGTGTGTGTGAGAGAGAGGCACGCCACTGGCCGGAACGTTTGTTCGACAGAGTCACTGCGCCACCCGGACTGTTTTCGCGCGAGCACAGAAGGGTTGATCAAAGCCACGACTGGGAAACGCACGTGAGACCCTTAAAACAGTGTTAATAACAGTGTTAATATTCCTTTATTTCGCTGTTTATTAAAGATGTCGGACTCAGAAGATGATCTCCAGCTGGGAGTAGACTCTGAGGAGGAGGAGGACTGTGAGCTCTCAGACGGAGAGGTTCGAGTTTTTACCTGTTTTTTTGTGGAGGGATCTGTTAGCTTCATGCTAATAAGGGGGGAAAGTTAGCTCAGGTTAGAGATTATATTTAAAATATAATCAT
>JAQMYI010000016.1:10085830-10101842 GCA_030014275.1 Clariallabes melas
ATTCATCTCATTATTATCTAGACACATTTTTCTCACACATACACACTTCCAAAAATTTTCTTTAAAAAAAAAAAAAAATTCTTTCATTTTCGTGAAGATGCTTTGAGACAATGACCATTGTTAAAAGCACTATATAAATAAAATTGAATAAAATTGAATTGAATTCCGCAATCATTATTGAACTCAGAGACATGATTGGCTAGCCGCGATTGTTGGCAGACCGCTAAGTGCCTCCGCATCTCTCCCCTCTAAGAGAGCTTGGCCAATCAGCTTACTCTAGGCTCCTGGCTGCGGGAGGCTACTGCATCACCCGGGATTCTCCAGACGATAGGGTGGGCTCGTTACCGCTGTGCCACTCAAGGGAGGTGCTAACGTTCTAAAGCCGTACAACGGTGAATGACGATCATGGCTAAGGTAGCTCAGAGCCCAGTGCAATTATTCCCTTAAACATTCAGTCAGTGGAACATCTGATCCTTGAAATTTAACAGTTAACATGTTGCCAACATACAGAAGAGACACATCTGTCTCTAGGGACTGTCTAAGGCAGTCATTCACCAACACCACTTGCCCATTACAAGAACTGTGTTGGAGGTTGTTGCAACATCCCTCATAAAGTACTGATCTTGTCTGGGTCATTACTGGAGTTTCTTTTTCGGACTGTGTTTTAGACAAGAAGCAGACAGTCCAATCATGGCTCCAGTGTACTGACAAAACTTTCATCATTGATGGTATCCCTGCACTAGTGAAACACTAGTGCATTAATGTAGCAAGGGATTATATAGAGAAATAAAGTAATGTGTTTTTACGATCATAAAAAATGTAATAGAAATGTGATCAGTCAGGAAAAATCCAGGAATAAAAAGAACCAAGTAAAAATCCCCAAACACTGTATACTTGGCTTAGTGTAAAATCATAATTAATCAAATAAATAAACAAATAAATAATTTAATTATATACACATATTAAGTTAACATTGAGTGATGAACCAGCTTGTACACTATTTCTGGTTTAAAGACAGCCTGGGAACCGTAATAATATTGCCAGCTGGGCAACTGGAAACTGTAGCAGTCATAAAAGCTCAGCTGGATGGTGGATTATTAAGTGTTTTAGGCTGATTTTTTCTTCCCATCGGGTGATGCTTAATATACACTGAAAAAATACTGAGGTGAAATTTGCTTAAGAAAAATATGGCAACAACTTACACACACACACACACACACACACACACACACACACACACACACACACACACACACACACACACACACACACACAATCTTACATTTCTGTAGGCTAATTGCAGTACACTTAAACATCTCTTGTTTTATAAGAACAGTTTACTTAAACTTCATTTAAAATTTATACTTTATTTAAATACAAACTTTATTTATATTAAATTTTATACCTGCAAAAAAGGCAGATAATCTAAATATTCGTATATTAGTACTTAATGGTTGCTAACATGCTAAATATGCTAAATATGTTGATAACATGCTACGATTCCCGTGTGCATGCAGTGTGCAAGTTCTCCCCGTGCTTGGTGGGTTTCCTCCGGGTCCCCCGGTTTCCTCCCACAGTCCAAAGACATGCAGATTGGGTTAACTGGTGTTCCTAAATTGCCCGTAGTTTGTGAGTGTATGTGTGTGTGCCCTGCGATGGATTGGCACCCTGTACAGGGTGTACCCCGCCGCGTGCCCTAAGCCTCCTGGGATAGGCTACAGGCCCCCCCGCAACACTGAATACACGATAAAGTGGTATAGAAGATGAGTGAGTGAGTAAAGCATCCCAGCAACCTCTACAGTAGGTGGTCAGAACATTGTGGTGATGTTTATTGGGCAATGTAAGGGACGGTAGGATAATATTGGTTTTAGGCTGTTTTTGAAAATTAGAAATACTTTGATGAAATAATATTGAAACAATGTTTTAATTGTTTACATGGTGATGAGATGATGTTAAACAAATGTATTTCTGTACATACAGTAGATGCTCATAAATGTACATACACTACCAGTTAAAAGCTTGGACACACCTTCTAATTCCATGGCCTTTCGTGATTCTTGTTTCTTTCTACACTGCTGAAGACATCCAAAATACTGCTAATCATGCTCGGTAAAGCCTTCAAAACTACTTTAATCTGATATTATAAAAACGTTTATGGTACATTTTAGACCGCCTTACTAGACCATCATCTGCAATATACTGTAAAACAGTACAGGCTTTGCCCTTACAATGTTTAATATTTCTATGTTAGCTATGTTTACTTGAACTCAGTACTAGAGGATGATCTCAGCCTAATACACATTATTAATTTTACATCATTTCATTCATAATTTCATCCACTTGTAAAGCCAAGATAAGGGTCTGTTTCATCTCTGATTCATTTTTCGAAAGCTTGCTGCATCCGTCCCCGGCTTGCCTCCCGCGCTCCGGCCCCTTCATGCTCTTTCAGTGAGAACGAGATCCCACGCCTGGCGCTCGGCCATTACGGATGAGCGCAGAGGGCAGACTGTGTAGATAAGTGTGGCATCGGGCCCTGAGTAATAAACCTCATTAGCCATGCGTTTATTATTCATCAAGTGGAACCCAATTGATTGCTTGTCTTTGAGCACTACGTTAATTGAAAATTGATTGATCCGACTCAGACAGAGCTGTGGGAATTGATTGGGATGATATGACTGGCAGACTCATCTGAACCCAGGGCTCTGATGAGGATGGCCTTTTCATAAAGACACATTTACTGTACAAGACGTTCCCCAAGTCTATGGGACGTGTAAAGTGGAGGAAGGAGAGGGAACACATTTTATAGGTTATGTGCAATGTCAACCCAGAAGGAATCTTACTTGTCAAAATGTTATAGTGATGATCATTTGGTGACATTATTGATGTTAGGACAATGTTTGTATTTGGTTGTTTTTAAAAGTCTGAATTACTTTTATGAAAAAAACAATTTTGACTATATGCCGGTGGGATCTTGTTGAACAAATGCCTTTAAATGCCTTTACAAGGTCTTCAAAACAATATTAATACTAAATGAATGACCTGAGCGGGACTCCTGTCACTGTGGCAAAAACACCATTAGACCACTAGGTAACATACTGTTGATGCTAATAAATGATTGTACATAACAACAAACACCACAAAAAAATACCAGACAAACAGCAATTTAATACGGTATGAAATACATTGGAACCTTGGATTACGAGCATAATTTGTTCCGGAAGTGGGCTTGTATTCCAAAACACGTAAATCAAAGCAAATTTTCCCATAAGAAATAATGGAAACTCAAATTATTCGTTCCACAGCCCCAAAAAATAAAAACAAAAAAATAATTAATGCAAAATATGAAGTAAAAATACAACAAATTAACCTGCACTTTACCTTTACAAAAAGTAAAAATATGTGCGCAGGCACTGTGTGTGTGTGTGTGTGTGTGTGTGTGTGTGTGTGTGTGTGTGTGTGTGTGTGTTTTTGTGTATGTGTGTGAAGCTAAGCGGAGAGGAGGAATCAGTACAATACTAACGGAATCACTGCTGGAAAGTAAAACAAACAAACAAATGAGCCTGCGCTTTACCTTTGAAAAGAATCACAACAGAGCAGTGTTTTTATGTAGAGCAGAGTGAGTGAGTGAGTGAGAAGCCGAGAGGGGGTGGTGGTGGGGTGTAAAGGTAAGAGTGTGTGTGTGAAGGGGCACAGTGTCAAATTACGCACGCGCACACACATAACGACAGGCTGAAACAGAGAGGGAGAAAATGGATCTTTAACCTCTCTAATAAGACTATCTTTTGCTTTACACACGCGCACACGTGTGTTATAAGAAACAGTACACGCGCGCTGTACACACACGCATACAAACACAAAATAGTAATAGTACACGCGCGCACGAATGTTGATTACACCAGTAAGAGACGCGCACTAAGACCCAGCAGGGGAGACGAATACCCACAATTCCTCAGCGCAAGAGAGAGAAAAAATGCAAACACTATATTACAGTAGAGTAATTTGGGAGCTATGATGCATCTCACAGTCATATTTCCTGACAGAAATGGAACAGAAAGGCAACTTTACAACACTAATAGATGCAGGACATGAGATATTGTGTCCGTCCCAATCTCCCATCAGAATAATGAACCCTGTTAGGACTATGGATGTATGTTGCGCAAATGGAGATTAATTTGCATAAACGCTCCAAATAAAGGGGAAAATTGAATTGAGGTTGTATTTGAAACATTGTGTTTCGGCCAAGGTGGTGTAGTGGTTAGCACTTAAGTGGTCGCACTGCACCTTGCAGGATTCGAATTCGATTCCCGGATAGTATTGATTCCCGTCTCTGTGTGCATGGAGTTTGCATGTTTTCCCCGTGCTTGGTGGGTTTCCTCCGGGTACTCCGGTTTCCTCCCACAGTCCAAAGACATACAGATTAGGCTAATTGGCGTTCCCAAATTGCCTGTAGTGTGTAAATGAGTTTGTGAGCGTGTGTATGTCTGTGTGCCTTGTGATGGATTGACACCCTGTCCAGGGTGTACCTTGCCTTGTGCCTTAAGCCTCCTGGGATAGGCTCTAGGCCCCCGCGACCCTGAATACAGAATAAAGCGGTATAAACTATGAGTGAGTGAGTGTTTCAGCCGTTCATTCGCTGTTATCGTAACGGCATTTCATCAAAGTCATTCTAACCGTCAACAATCACGTTGTCCCACGTTAATTATTATTAGTCATTGATTATATGAAATCTCTGTCGAGTGTCTATAAATGAGCTGCCACTGTAAAAACAATAAAGGATGAGAACAGGAGCTTGAATATAAACCTGTGGTTTGCATTATTGGTCAGAACTGCGGTGGAATAGATATCTATAAAACACTTGGCAGCAGACACAGCTAGTGCCACGGATGCACTAACGTGGCCGAGGTCCAACCAAGCGATCTGCTAAAAATACCTGCCTAACAACAGTGTTTGTGTGAGCTGGACCACTGAGAGGTGTCTGCGAGACGAGCCTTTTATTGATTCAATCGCATTATCGGTGTCTCTCATGCCCTGTGGAGAGTGCAGGTGGGAAATGGATTCGCTGGTTCAATCAGAAAGATCATGGCAATTATGTTAGGCTGGGAGTGACTCAATCTATGGAGGGATGAGATGAGAAGTTCATGCTGTAAGCAACAATGTCTGTATTAAGCCACTCTCATAAATGCAGCCAGTTTCCAGTTGTAGGTATATCACATTCTCCTGGTAAAAAGAACTCCTGCCTGATAAAGTGACATATCACTGACCTCAGATGAATTGCCTGGTAGGTTCAGAAGAGGCAGGGGGAAAAAAAAAAAACCTTCAGTCTGGGGTTGCTGCTTTTTAAAAAGCAGGGATAAAAAGTGATGGGTACAGCTTACCAAAAATCAGTGCAGCCTGCCAAGACGTTTTTATTTTCCTTCTCAGTTCACACTGGGGCTGTTTCTATGAAATGTGAAGTGGAGTTACTGTTACTACTAGGAAGCTGAGTATTTTAAAATAACAACACATGTTGGAGCTTTTTTATACAAGAGTTAGTTCTGATCCAGCATTGTGATTGGACATGAGGCATTCCACAGGTCATGATAATGCGTGACAACACTGGGACATTTTTAACTACTGTTTATATGTATTACTCAGCGTCCCAGGTGTTCTACAATCATTAACTACAGAAGCACTTCCAGCATGAAAACACATTTGATATTGTTATGTCATCTTAAAAAAAACAACAAAAAAAACAACAACGTGACTCTTAATAATTGATTCTAAATCATTCTAAAGTGCATCTAAACTATGAGTGTTCTTTTCATTTATGGCTATGAAGCTAGCTCCTAATACAAATCTGACTTCCAAATCACTCACCGACTCCTGATCAAGGGCACTAAGTGGTGTGTGTGACAATGCATAGTACACTCTAGCACGCTAACTTTCCGTTTAACACCGTTTGGGATTCAACCCCTGAAGCCGGAAGGTAACAGAACTGATATTCTAAAGCAGAATAAGTGGAAATATGATGAGAAGCTTACAGGACTGTACACCAGTATGACTTTGAGTGTGATATTGCTTAAACGTGACAACAATTTGCTGTAATGATATGTATACACAGACGATATTGCTTTAATACGATTGACTGTTCCGACTGAAATGTTTGTGATACTGGAATGTTTTATTTAGATTGGATAGCAATTATTCGGATTATTATTGGAATTATTGGAAAATTAATCAGCACGTTTTGACTTGGTTGAGAACTGAGCAGATCTTCAGTATACAGCAAATTATTTACGTCCCTCAGTGTCATAGTCAGTGCCTCACACAGAAAATAAAGGAACAGTGCCTCATTCCTGTTTCTTCTTTGTCTTCCTTACACGCAAGATGGCAGAAAGGGCTTTGGATCCAATCCAGAGTCGTAAAGCAAAGATGTGTTTATAGATTATTTACTGTTGTACATGAACTCCCAGGTGAATATTGGATTTTTTTTGCCATTTAAAACATTGGCGAACTGTACAGGGATGCTGATCTGGGTGTTGCTGGTGAGTTCAATAAATCTGATGAACAAATCATATCGTAGGGACGAAAGTTTGTTAAGACCTGACTGTCACACCCGTATGAGAGTGATGGTTGGGGGTCCATAACCTTTAGGGCATAAAATGTAAATCTAATCATCTAGGCTTAATAGTGCCTACACTTCAATAAACTCTCTTCCCTAGAAACGTCCTAATATGTCTTACTTTTAGAGCTTAGGCTATTCGTGTTAATTAATAGACTAGATGATAATACATTTAAGAATGAATAGCCTTAGTTTATAGCCCTTCAAGAGCTCACAGGGATAGAAAAAAAATGTAAAATTGCTGACATGGCCTGGGCAGAATATAAATCTGACATCCCAGCCGTACCAGCTGAACGCTGCTGCTTTAGTTGCTTTCGACAGAAGATTTTCACCTTCTCTGGCTCTCTCCTCATTCAGTACAGCTCTAACTCTAATGTTATATATTAAACATAAAAGAAAGACTTCTCTTCTTTTCATTTATTTTTATTTTTATTACCAATACTTCTCCTTGATAATCTGGCTCACAGAATACACCACCACGCACTGTACCTACCTTTTACATAGATAACAAGAACCTCTGAAATGTCTAGGCTTAAAGGTTTGAAATACAATTCATCACTTTAGTTAAACAAAAGCATTAAAGATAATTCAACACTTTATGAATACAAAACTGTGCTGAATTATATATGCGTCACATTTCTTGTCTCACGCTTTGGTTTCCATAGACAACTTAACGTTCGCAGAACTGCAATTAAGATCATTTGTTTGAGGCATGAGCTAGACGGCATTCAAAGGCTTTGTCTGTACTGCCGATCTTGAACGCCCTTCTTGAGACAGGTGTGCAGACTGTAGGATGAAAAAACATTACAATGAAAGCTTTAGAGACGAGAATTTTATCTGTATTATTGACTATGCTATGCAGTACAGATCATTTATTTATTTATTATTATTATTTGCATTACATTGCTTTAATAAACATACAGTACCAGTAAAAAGTTTGGACACACCTTTTAATTCAATTATTATTTTGTCACGCTGCCTCTGTTGTCATCTGTATTTATAACGGCTAGCAAGCCATCAATTCGCTGCGAGTCTTTTTAATTAAACACGGGTCATGAAACTCAAATCGGGGCGTCTCGTTCATTTACATTTTTTTATTAATTTTTTTTATGATACCCTGCAGGATACCTGGCCCTCTCTACGGATCGTTGGCTTATTCGTTAATATTAATGAGGATTAATTTCTCCTGCATGTAGGCCTGTGAATCAGACCTTCAATAGATCAAAAGATTCATTGAACATCTTCGAACCTCCTACACGCTAGGGCAGGTGCTAGCATTAACAGATCGTGGAACAGGAAAGTCAGGGGGATTATGCCAGTATTAGAGTTGTGATTAGTGACTGATCCAGTTTGCAATATTCTTTAGTGTCATCCATATCAATTGGATCAATCATCAGCGGGCTAGTGCGTAGAGTTGAGGGATATTAAATGCTCGGAGATAATGATGCGGGATCTCTGGTATGGTGTCATGTCTTCAGAGTTCTAAAATACATATCAATTCTGTAAAACTTAGCTATTTCTTATTAATAGCATGAAAGTAACCAAAAGAAGTTCATTTAGCAACTTATGCATGTGAATATAAGGAATTTTGGCGATAATAAACTTGACAGGAATTATTAGTTTAGTCTCACCTACAGTACTGAAACCAACAAACTTTAATCAAACTGAAAGACTGATCCAGTTTGCAATATTCTTTAGTGTCATCCATATCAATTCCCATCAACAGGCTAGTGCGTAGTGTTGAGGGATATTAAATGCTCGGGGATAATGATGCAGGATCTCTGGTAATTGGTGTACTGCCAAGAAAAAGCCCCATTTTCTTAAGATTCTAAGATTTTAATGATGTCTTTGTATCTATGGGTGCAAGTATAAATATAATATTAGCTACACCTGAGCTTAATTTAATAGCAGGTCACTCAACTGCTCTATAATGTTTATCAGATAATCTGTCGCAGAATGAGATATTCTACGGCCTGTGCAATTTTCTTCAGTAGTTATAGCTTAATGCAAATATTATATACCCTGTCATGATTACGTCATGGTGTTCTCTGGAGGCAAAACAATAGAAACTTGGAGGCATCAACTACTGAAAATGTCATCTTGCTGTATTGTTGTGTGCCAGAATCGAATGAGTAATGGCTCTAAGTTTAGGTTTGAATGGCATATCAGCTTTTACTGCCAGTAAAAAAATGAAATAAAAAAAAGAGAGATAGAGAGAAAATCTTAAACTTTGGTTAAAGGCGATAAGGCGAAAGGACCGGATAAATGAGATAATCAGAAATACTTGCGTTTGTAATGCACACATCATACAGTATCAGGTAAGGTTTAATAAAGTATTGCTGGTGTAGGCAAGGATATGTCTAAAGGTTTGTCATAGCACTTAACATTAAAGGGATAATGTGGATCTGTCTTAAATCAAATATGAGGCTCATATATAAATACATTATCATAGGTCTTGGTCGTTATACATTTTCTTACATTACAGGACGTAGCTATTTAATTTGTACAAAATACATGACAATTGAAAAGCCCCTGAGAGACGCAGCGGTAATAATAACAGGTTTGAATCTCAGGTGATGCTGTAACCTCCCACAGCCGGTTTGCCTAAAGAGAGCTTTGAGAGACAGAGATTGGCCGAACTCTTTCAGTGGACAAGGATGGCTTGCACTCTCACATCCATCATGATGCTAGCCAATCATGGCCATCTGAGAGCTCATGCAAGCATCTGATAGCGCTATCCTTTGAGTGTGTTGCACCACTCCCTACTGTATGGTGTGTAAGAAAGCAGTTTCAAAAAGATGCGGTCGGCTGGCATCACATGTCTCGGAGGAAAGACGTGATAGCCTTTATTTATAGGTTTACGCTCTAAGGTTTTTTAATAGGTCTATGCTTCTTTAGGAAGATTTGGCTAAAGGAAAACTTTACATGCCTATAACTATTTCCTGAGTGATTATGTACAAGATGAGTTGTAGTTTCACAGACACAATTTGTGGTGAAAAAAAAAAAAAAATACAGACCACTTTAGTGTTCATGCTTGGTTTCTCTATCAGCTATCAGCTAGGTGTACGTATTGTATAAGTCTCTGTCCATTCCACACTGGGTACTAATGAGACATCGTCCATCCACTGCATGAGCTGTACAGTATGGGCTGTACTGTATACCTCATCCCACTTGTTAATGTTATCTTTAGTAGTAAGCCCAGGGACCTTACCCTCAATTCCTGTCTCGTGTCTGTGTGTGGAACTTGCATGTTCTCCATGTGCTTTTGGGTTTCTATAGGGTACTCGACTTTCCTCCCGCAGTCCAAAGACATGCAGATTATGTTAATTGGCTTCCCCAAATTGCCTGTAGTGTGTGTGTGTGTGTGTGTGTGTGTGTCCTGCAATGGATTGGCACCCTGGCCAGGTCGTCGCCTCCCTCGTGCCCTAAGTCTCCTGGGATAGGCTCCAGGTCCCCCTGCGACTCTGTACAAGATGAGCAGTACAGAAGATGAATGAATGAATGAATAAATGAATAAATGAAGGAATAAAAATTTGTTTCTTTAAATGATTATCTCTTTCTAGCACCTTCTTATTCAGTCACTCCGGCACCTTGGAGCTGCAGCAACTGTGTGCTGAGAATGGAAACTGGGCTCATCTATATTTATGAATAAAGTTTTAATCAAATCTGTCTTTAGTTAAATTTGACCTGTTTGACATCTGACATGAATAAAACATCTAGCTATAAATAGAGTTCATGTAACTCCCTGCAGGTAAAGTTTAAAAAGCCAAATGGCTTTTAATGATTTTTTCCCTTTTTTTTTATGCAAACAGCAAATCTACTGGATTTATTCCTTACACAGCTGATATACACAGTGTGTCCCAAACATCCTGTCTATTTGAAAGCTTTGAGTATTACACTTATTTTTTTATACTTTATTCATTGATGGCATTTTGCTGAGTCCCTTATCCAGAGCAATTTATGTTTATCTCATTATACATCATACATGAGCAGTTGAGGGTTTAAGGACGTGTTCAAGGGCCCAAGTGTGTCAGATTGGAGGTGCTGGTGTTTGAACCAGTCAGTAACCAGTCAGCTACCCTGCTACACCCACTAATATGTTTCTTGGAGTCTTGTTGTCCAATAAAGTATACTGAGCTTGGTGTTATGTTCATGAAACCAATTTATGACCAATTGAGCTTTTTTGTCATGTTGAGAATGAATAAATTGTGGCCAGAATATGAATTGTCATTGTTGGCCGCAATATTCAGATACACTATGGCGGTCAAATGATGTTTGATTCGCTATTAAGTGGTCTAATGTGTGACACAAAAACCATTCTGCACACCATTACACCACCACCAGCTTAAAATGTTGACACATTGCAAACTGTATGCATGAATTTATGCTCTTGATATCAAATTCTGACAAAGCATAAATAGAGACTCATCAGACCGAGTTATTTTTCTCAAAGGTTCATGTTCTGCGATGCTTTTCTGCTCAGCATGGTTGTAAAGTGTGGTTGAGTGGAGTGAGTTTCTTTTGATCTGGTTACAGTAATCAGATGCGGGCGGCATGGTGGCTTCGAGGGTAGCACTGTCACCTTGCACCTCCAGGGTCCAGGTTCGATTACCACCTCTGGGTCTGTATGTGTGGAGTTTTCATGTTCTTCTTGTGCTTGGTGGGTTTCCTCAGGGTCCTCTGGTTTCCTCCAACAGTCCAAATACATGCAGATTAGGCTAACTGGGTTGCTTCAAAAAATTGCCCGTAGTGTGTGTACCCTGTGGTGGATTGGCACCCGTCGAGGGTGGACCACGCCTCATGCCCTAAGTCTGCTGGGATAGGCTCCAGGCCCCCTGTGACCCTGTATACAGGCTTAAGCTTTATAGATGATGAGTGAGTGAGTGAGTGATCAGATGCACAGCTTTTCATTCCATCATTCTACATGAACATGGTATGTAGGCACGGGAATCGCCCGATATGATATTATCACGATACCTGGGTGTTGATTTGATTTGTATTGAGATTCTGTAAGTATGACAATTTTATAAATATCATGATCAGATTTTTTCTCAGCTTTTGTTACAGTTCTAAACAAACTTCCTAAATAATTCACTCACAAAGGATGCTGCACTGTCTGCCAATGTGTATAGTTTTAAATGCACCATCTGTATGATTATAAAGGAATTACCACATAGTTCAAGACACATGCATGGAAAGGAGCTGTGTAGAAACATATATTAAATCTCCAAAGAATTCTTTGGGAGGTTGTTTTTTCTTGCTGAACAATCCAACTATTTATTAAACTGTAATTCACAAAAATACAACAACTGTCACGAACCTTAGGTGTGTGTCGGCGTGGTCGTGGCATAATTGCAGGAGGCGAGCTGGCGGTTCAATAATGAGTTTTATTCAAGTCACACACAAAACAAAACATAAGCTCTTCGAGGAGAGCACCTAGTAATCTCTATTATACTTAAATACTTAAATAAACTCTACCGCCACAAAACCAAAATGACAATTAATGCTAGACGCATGTTCAACTTTGACGAGGCTATTTATACTCAACATAATTGCCTTCCTCGGTTCAGGTGCACGCTGCCGTCAACTGACCGAGGTGCGTCATGGGAAACGAAGTCCAAACTGAAATAATACAAAAACCTAACAACAAATCAATGGGCGCTTTGGCGCCCCCTAGGGGTTAACCCTTACAACACCTTTGGTCCTGCATTGCCTTCTGAGTGTGTATACTGTATATAAAAATCCTTTGAGACAATATAGCTGGAAACTATATTAGAAAAAAATATATAGTGGTTTTGTCTTGGAAGAAACGCTGAATCAAACGTTCTCAAGAGATTTGTCATGGTTTGATCTTTGAGAGATGCTGAACTCTGTTAAATAAACTGTCTGCCAAAAAAAAAAAAAATTGCATCAGTCAGAATGAAACACTGGTAAAAAGGGGCTCAGCTCTGTGCCATCCAGTTGTCTAAAAATGCTCTGATCAGGTAAAATTAATGTGGCGGGAGAAGAGAACACTAGATTGAGTCACCTTTTGAAAGAAGCTTGGATTATATTTAGTAGGGATGAAACAGAGAACCACAAAATTTATGGTTCAGATTGTATCATGATTTTTGGATTGGGTAATTTTTTTTTGCAATCCCTTGTAGAACTTAAGGAACACGTAAATAAAATAACTTTTGCCTAATGTGTCAAAAAAAATCAACAACCAATGATGAAATATAATCTGATATAATGATCATACAATACTGAATGAAAGAATAGTGAATAAAAATACAGTGGATATAATGTGACACAGGTCTGTCTGAATGTACAACCCTATGTTTTTCAGTTATTTTTTTATTGGTCCTACATTGGATACATATCCAAAACACAGCCATGCGACTTGAATGAGAACGGACAGATCGAAATTCGTGTGACTTTTTGCCTCATGCGCGGGGTGTTCGCTGACATCATCAGTCAGCACCGGCGGTGTTGGGATTTCATAGCAGTGCTAGCAACAGCTGCTTAAACAGCTAAAGTGAGACATCTGGCTTTCTTCCTTCTTCTAGACCTCAACAAATACCATCAACTAACTGCTTGCTGTCCTCCAGAGCCCCAAGCATATGTGTTGCTATAAAATAGCATCCGTTGTTTGAAATGAATAACCGATTGCACAAATATGACGAGTTTTACCATGTTCAGAGGGAAGACAGATCCACGTTAGAGTCAAATCAAAGTAATTTCTAATGATGAATGTGAACCTTCATGATACGCAAATCCGATCCGACCAAAAAACAAATCGACAGTAAATGTGGCTTTCAACGTGGGCGTCGCCTTTGAGCAAGTGAAAATACAGTGCAATTAATTAATTATTGGCCAAGAGGGTTTAAACAGGTAAAAAATGTTAATGTTTGCAGAGAAAGTTTTCTGCTCAGGTGTGGACCAAAATATACCTCCGTACAACTGTAATACAGTTTTATTTTGTACTATGATAATTAAACTTTGCAATGAATCTGAGTGCTGAACCGTGGGAAGTAATCCGTATGCAACAAATAGGCGAAGTTAACTGTAAATCAGACTTTAGAGCATTTAAACAAGAAATTTTGCATTCAAGGAACTCTAGCTAGCTGAAAAGAACAGTATGCTACAGTATGTGACTTCCTAATAGCTCCTTACATACAAGATCCTTGACTAATCAGCTTCAAAATTGTGTTTTTGGGGATACCTTTTTATACAATTGAATGCATGGATTATGGTGTCATGTCTACAGAGTTCTAACATACTCAGATTTAATGTCAGTTCTGTTAAACCCAGCTATTTCTATTTAATAGCTTGAAAGTAACCAAACATTTATCAACGTATGCATGTGAATATACTGTAAAGAATTTTGGTGATAATAACCTTGACAGGAATTATTAGACCTACAGTACTGAAACCAGCAAACTTTAATAAAACATTGCTAAAGCAGATGTGTTGCAATTTTATCCAAAAATCTTAAAATAAATTAATTTCTAAAGAGAATAAAGAGTTGACTTGTCAAAACTTTGCTTTTTTTTTTTTTTTTTTACCTGTTTGTGTAAGAGAGAGGTACTATGCATGTGGATCACAGATTTTAGGCTATAATACAATCTGTCATAACACACCCACACACTCAATCACATATCCATCTCCAGGTCTCACCAGCATCCATCACCCATCCTACTGCTCCCACACGCTGGCAGTGTTTCTCACAGTCAAACGTTAAAAGCCAACAAGGTTCTTTCCATCTTCTATTGATCAAAAACTGCACGAACAGGAGCTGGAAGCAAGCAGCAACTGTGCCCGCTACAGGGGGGCGTGCTGCTGCAGGGCTGAAGGTACTCTGCGCTGCTCCTCGTGCACTTCGGCATGGCTCTCGACACTCAGCTGTACACATGCATTGGCACTGACTCGACTAGATATACCTTGGGATATCACTCTGCTGGAATGTGCTGTTAAGAGGTATATTAAAAGGTGGAGGTAATGAAGCTACCTTTATAATTCAGTTTCCTTTCCTAACTCTAATGTGTGTTATGCATACGATGGATATTTTTATACTTTGTGTGCATTTGGTGACATGCTGGCAATGAGGAATACAGTATACTGTATAAATGCACTTTTACTACATTTAGGAGTGTTGCGGTATGCAGAAGTCACAGTTTGTCACATACTTGGGATTTTTAAGTCATGATTCAGTATGTTTTCAGTACAATTTCTCTCTGCATGTGGTTTTGTAATTCTGACCAGTGAATTATCACTTAGAGTAGAATTATATTTTAAATAAACCGGATCATCTGACTTTTCAAACCTGTACATATTCTCTATCTCTGAAGCAATATTTTAATATTTCGCTACCAATCCCTTTGTGAAGTGCTGCCTGTTCCTTTATTTACGAATAAACTGAATAAACTGCGAAAATCTCACTGCAAAACTTTAGCTTAAGTTAAACTGTAGTCACTCAGATCCATGCAATGCAATGAATCAAACATCCTACAGCAAACAGTACGGAACTATATTTAGTAACTAAATAAATACATGGTGTACATGGTGGAGTGAAACTACGTATACTTACATTTCTATTTCACATTTCCTCAGCCACTATATCATATTTTTGGAAATTTTGCTCATCATACTCTATTCCTAACTTGTTTAAAATTTTTTAGGCACACTGTATAATATACTTTAGACTTAGCGGCCAGTGGCTTGCACCATCAGGGTCCTGGTTCAGTTCCCGCCTTGGGGTCTGTGTGCATGGAGTTTGGAGTTCTCGCCCGGCTTGGCTACACTAACACACTTATCGCAGCGTTTCATTAGCGCTTGGGTAAAATCAAGGTGCAAAGTTTTCAGACTGGCTGCTTCATGGGCCATTCAAACTCCTTTAATGGCCCGAAAATATGGAAATGGCTTGAAGCGAGGTCAGGACTGTACGGGGGATATAGCAATATCTCCCTGCCAGGTTCCTGTAATGTGCAAGTGGTGTTTGCGAATGACTGTGTGTACAGTGTCACGGGACCGACCCCGACGATTTATGGGCTCTGAGCCACTTCAACTGGGATCGTCATTCATGGATTTATGGTCTTCTTTAAAACGTTCGCACAGATCAAATGTTTTACTGCATCTTCTGTAAATGTCAATCAGTGTAACGATTTCATTCGAGAGAAAGTTCACCACATCCCGGTTTGACTTCTAGTGATGAATAATAAATGTTACAACGCTGAAACATGAATGATAAAGGAAGCTTCAAAAATAATAAGCAACTATTGTGCCTTGTGACATTCCACATTTAGCTTTACTTTACAATACTTTTGTGTGGCAGATCATGTATTGTGACACTTTCTTATTCATTCATTCATTCATTTTCTATACCGCTTTATCCTTCTATTCAGGGTCGCGGGGACCTGGAGCCTATCCCAG
>JAQMYI010000016.1:10105955-10120603 GCA_030014275.1 Clariallabes melas
AGGCTCAGCTTCCCGATCAGGTGTTGGGGGATGATTGTATTGAATGCTGAACTGAAATCTATGTACAGCATTCTAACATAAGTGTCCTTCTTGTCCAGGTGTGTCAGTGCCAGGTGGAGTGTGGTGGAGATGGCGTCGTCCGTCAAACGGTTTGAACGATACGCAAACTGCAGTAGGTCCATTGAGGGGGGCAGCAGAGTCTTGATGTGCCTCATGACGAGCACTAGTGTTCTGATCTAAATATATTTGCAATAATAATATATTGTATTAATATATCACAATATATTGAAAAATACATAAGGCATTGCTGCTTTTCATATATTGAGAAAAATATTTAAATATATATCTTAATGTATGTAATTTTATATTTAAAAATATACTTCATAATATATTTAATTTGATTAAATATATCTATTTCTTTATAATATGCGTATGGCTCATTTGCTTATGCATGAAACACAAGAGACACATGATAAATATTATAGTTTTATTGAACATATCAAAAATCCTCAATGAACAGCATACAGTGATGCTGAACAAACACCACCTGAGACAAGTCAGTGTCCATACTGTCCTCTGTCCACCTCTGTCTAATTAAAAATATTAGTTTACTACTACCACTAATTTGTAAATTGAGCCCATGCGTAAAAATACATACATAAATGAAATAAACTTAAAAGTGCAAACTACAATATACAGTTTTTATTGTGTAATAAATTACACAATTCACACAATATAACAGACAACAGCACAATCTGGCAAATCAAGACACTAAATGATACTGATACAAAATTTCACACAACCTGACAAAGGTTTTAAGTGTCACACTGCTCAACTCCAAGAATGATTTATACAGGAGTTACACAAAGGCCATAGCATTGTGACAATAAAATTTTTTAAAGGGAAAATTGGTCACTTGCTGTACAGTATGTAAGGGCTACAGGAACGGGGCTGGAAAAGTTTATTTCTCACAAGCTACATCAGTCTTCTCTTGTGGTGGATGTCCAACAAATTTGTTCAAAGTCTGCAACTCCTGAAGCTGCTTAGTATCTAATAGTACAAAAAAAAATATTAAAACATTTGAGATTTAACTAAACACCATTCAGCTACTCCATTCCCAACTCTCTGAAGGTTGAGAGGTGGGCTTGAGTTTGCTCGTCAGCTGCTGCTTTCCTGACTGATGATGTGGCGCTGATGGAGACTCCGGAACATTCTCCTTCAGTTTCTTTGTTTGAATTCTTGTTCTCCTCGAATGCTTCTGAAAAGAACTCAGTTAAAGCAAAGTGTATATAATTACCAAGATAACCATTCCACAAACAAACATATCTTTATTTATAGAATATAATTAACTGATGTCCCTAAAGTTACATGTTTTGGTAACTACTGTTAAACAATGAACACTCCATAATAAAACTACTGGTTTGCAAAAACTGATCATGCAGTAACATTAACTTACTATTTTTAAAAAAAGAAAAGGTAAAAAGTAAATTTATACAGTATGTCACCTACATTGGTTAACTTAGGACCAACCTAATAATAATAATAATACTGTAACCAACTGACTGATTTTTACCATTAAAACAAATAAATAAAAAAACAAAACAACTTTCAACATCATTAGTGTTAGTTAACTAGACATTCCTTTAGCAATTTAAGAACAAATATAAGCTGTGTTATTTTCACCTAAAATATACTACGTTTTTTGACCACAGACTCTGTGGTTTTAACTTTTAACTTTTAATTATTATTATTATTATTATTTTTTTTTTTTACATTTTATCGTTTTTTTAACATTCAGACCTTGTCAATAATAACTGCATTTAATTTTTAATTCGGTGCAAAAAGTAAAACCCACCTTCATTGTCCGCATTGTCGTCTTCTTCGTCTTCTTCTTCTTCTTCTTGGTTTTCACAAACATTATCTCGTTGCTTTACTTCTTGATAAAAAAAATATTCCGTATATTGTAATTTAGTTCTTTATTGGTAATGACATTTGTACAGAATGTAAGGTAAGTTTAATTTTAATAAATTCAATATTATTTAATAAATAAGTTTCAATAATTTATATAAAACAATTATAAGTATAAATATAATGTTTTTTTGTCTGAATTGCAATATCCATACATGGTCTATTCATATATTGCAATATATTAATAAATATAAGCACTATTTTCCTATATATGGAAATGTATTATTTAATATATTGCATTATATTTTATAATATATTGCCATATTTTTTTTTCCCGAAAGGGTAGTGTTATTATTATTGCTAAAACTCAGATTCAAGGTGGGGTCAGGGTGGTAGTGAGGGCGCCCTGAACTTGAACCATTGTTGGAGCCATAAATACATAAATCAACAAATTCTATTTTTAAAAAATTATACTACTACTACTACTACTACTACTACTAATAATAATAATAATAATAATAATAAACCAAGGCTAATATAGCATGAAACATTATCTTCTATCACTATAACAACTGCATTTACCAAAAAATGTGATATAAATGCAACTACTCATGCAAAGTTACATCAGACTATTAAGTCTTTATCAGTATACATTTCTTTGTAATTATGATAATGAAAACATTTTTCATACAGTATATGTATTACAAATATGAGCTTTAATACTCAGACAAAATTTGAGTTCTTGATATAATAATAATTCCTACTGTTCTAATCTTTCTAAATAATAATTCAGCTAATTTTGTGTCTATGTGGGTAGTGATCATTACACTATAGCTCACAATTTATAGCTCCTGTGCAGCAAGGTGCTCCTGAAATTAAGTCATTTGCAATGCCACTGCTTTTACACTTGACCGTTTTTATTGTCCAAATAAAATCCACCAAATAATTTTTTATGATAAAAATATATGCTTTATTTTTTATAATTTATGACGACTGGATACAGCATATTTCTGGCACAAAAAAATCCTTCACAGATATTTCATCATCTCACAAATATTTCCTCTTTATAACTATATGACTGCAGTTGCATTTTCTCCAACCGTCAAACCTTGAACAATTTGAAGTTGAAAACAAGAGAGAACCACACAAACACCTCCTGATAATCATTAGCTGGCTTATCAAAGAACTGGATAAAGATACAATTCCCACAATGAGGTTAAACCCCTGGCTATTATTCACTTTCCTACCAAATTAGAGAAGAAATAAATGGCATGCCTGTTCAGCAAGAAAAACACCATCATTCTTGAGTCTATTTTCCTCCTATAGTATCATACTGACAGTTTTATTTCCAGACTCCGGTTGTCTCCACGCTCATGCTTTTACAGTTTCCCTCCCCTGGCTGGCTGCAGACTAGGCCTTTCTCATGCCTAATATTGTGCATAATTATGTTTGATGTAAAGGTCTGAGAAGACGCCACTTAGACAGCTCTGACTATAAATAACTGTTATAGGATTGTCAAATGTATTCACAGCAGATCAGGAATATCATATTATAGAATCAATAATTATTGTTTGTTTGTTTGTGTGTTTGTTTGTTGTATTTAATACTACATACTGTAGCTTTAAGATTTGCATATCAACTTCAATAAAGACAAACTTCTGAAAAAAAATTTTTATTATTTGATCATAGACGATTTGATTGGTCTATGTACTCAAGCTTTAACAAAACTAAAAGAAAAAAAAGTTTCAAAAGTCATGTACTAGGATTTTAAGTTTAAAGCCCATTCAGGCTGAGTTTTATAATATTGAAATGAAATAGATTTGTGCACTGTACTTACTTTTTTTTATCATATGACAGAGTTCATCATGAATCATGGCGGTTTTCAAAAAACAGACCCCAGGAGGAACTTGAGCCCCTGTCCTTTTGCCTTCAGAATCCATGTGACCTTGGCTGTATAAATAATAATTAAACAATATCACACAAGAGGGAATGCTGTTGTACTCAATATCAGCACAGCTGTGATGCAGTCTTAGGCACGAGGATAGAGCAAGGGTAAAGAGCAAGGATACCACAACCATATAACAGCCTGGTCTCGAGTCTGCTTTTATACAACAGTTCCACAAACACCATTTATTATCAACATATTTTGGCAATCGACAGTTATTGTAAACAACAGGGATGAAAGTAGTTTTAAATTCTTAATGGTCAAAAGGTGAGGAGACTAAATCATGGAGGTGGTGGACAGACTTGTAAATCTCATAATCTTCTCTTTTTGTCTCCACTTATTCCACTTTAGAATAGCCTCAGCTAATTGACTGTTTCAGGGTTGAACCCCAAGTAGAGTAAAATGGAAAGCTAGTGCACTAGTAGGGTTAGAATCCCTTGTTCTACACACTAAGTAGTCACCTTGATCGGGGGTTAATAATTATTAGAACACATGTGAAGTATAGTTGTACATATAGTTGAAGTCTCAGTGCTTTTAAACTCTATATCAGCGCTCATGGAATGCCTCAAGACCAATCAAATTACTTCGGTAGCTCTGCCTGTGTTATAAATATAATTTATGCCGATGGAGAAAACATGTACCTCGGATTGTGGCTAAGATTTGGGACCTGACCCTATAGCATGGAATGAATTTGGTTGGTTACTGTATGTTCTTATTATGATGCGTCACAGGTTTATACTGTATGTTCCTGTGTTTTAAAACAGTCCAAAAATTATTTTATTTTATGCACAGAAAAATAAAAAAGAGCAGGTTATTGAAAGATTTTAATGGGTTTCCGCATAACAGATATTAGGTTAGGGGGTTGTACAATAAGACATCAGCACAGATGACATGCCTCCCAATGTGACATACAGAAAACATCCTGCACTGAAAAGCATAGGCTTCGTTTCATTGCTCTTACAATTGTAAAAAATTTAAAATAAAATAAAAAACATTATGGCTCAAACTGGTCAGAGTACTATATCTATATCAGGTTATTAAATATTTTATTGCATTTTGAATTTACAGCCCTGCATCTGAGAATTTATCACCATGCAAGCTTTGTTCTTAATCACACCTAGCCCTTTATATTTACTGTATATGCTTTTAAAGGCCCTGCTTAAAAGACTGGGCACTTATTTATTTATTTTAATTATTCATTTATTTATTTATTTTCCAGGAGCATAGCAAAGCAAGCCTCCTTCAGAGTAAACGCTGCGCTGCTAGAGAGCTGATACTTAGTCTTGTTTATGTTGCTGTAATATATTCAAATTACAAGCACGTACAACTATTGATTTTGCTACAACAGGCTCTGAAATGATTCCATTTATCTCGCAGCATCAGCAAGTAAGCCCTTTGCTCAAGTTCAGAATAAGAAGAGGCTCTCCAGGTCACTAAGGGATATAAATAGTGGTGTGTCCGGTGTAATTTAAGCTTAAAACCACATAAAAATGTAAGATAGTAATGTCGATTATTTTACAGTTTTTGGCATAAAAGGATGGACGAACTCATTATTCATTCATCTTCCATAATGTACAGGGTCATAAGAAGTATCCAGGAAACTTTGGGCGCAAGGCACGGTACACCCTGGACTGGGTGGAAATCATTACACACTCATACTTGCAAGAGTAGCATGGGGAGATCATGCAAATTCTGTGCACACCGACCTATGGTGGGAATCAAACCCTCATCCTTGGAGGTGCAGGGTCACAGTGCTAACACCTAAACCAGTGGGCCATCTATCTTATGAAACTGGTGTTGAACACACTGCAGTGTCTTAGATAAAGTGCTCTTTTTCTCTTTATTATTCTAATATATGGCATTATTTTATTATGTATTATACCCAACAAACATTATGTAATTCATTAATATCATATAAGATTAATTGATTCAAATAAGATTAATTGATTTTTAATAAAAAGGCAATGTCAGCCATGACAGAATGACACCAGAACACCCAGTGTACCACAGCCCGCAGGAGACAGGGTCCAGCAGGCGAAGAGCCTGAGGCCACTAAGCCAGCCCCCAAACTTTCAGGATCCTAATGCAGTTAACCATCCATTGGATGCGCTAGACAAACAAGTCCGATCCAGAGATGCCCCACCCCACAACCCACAGCACCCAAAGGACCCACCGTCCTTTGAATTTGAATTCTCAATCCAAAAGTTACGTACAGTTGAATGTACATATAGATTGAATGTACATGTAGACTTTAAATTGACCTCTATTGTCACATAACTCATCTGTAGCTGAATCTTATAGCCATAATTTGGTACAGCCAATATTTGTACCCATTTTGCTGTCAAATATTTAGTACACACCCATTTGAAATTCTCTGAAAGCAAAAGCAGTGATTGTTATCTGGATGTCAGTGTGCAATCGTGCTATCTGCTGAGACCATTATAGCCCACACACGCTCAGTCATAATTGCTTAAGGATTTTTTTTTCTTTTGCTCCGATCATGCAAACGATCCATGACCAGAATATTCTTTTCCCTTATGCTGAATGATGTATGTGTCAGTAACACTTAATTTGGTTGACTGATCTGTTCTAGTTCTGAAGTATAAATAACACACTGCATTTCAGAAGTGAAATATGATATGCTTCGGATTTAGTTCTCTATAGCTTAAAAGGCAAAAAACTGCTTAAAGCTTAAAAACTGCTTATAAAATTGGTGCTAGGCTTATTCTGGCTTCTTCTAAAAAAGTCTATTAGTGAAATAATTTTCAACAAAAAATATCCTGCATCACGCTATCCAGCACTTTGAAAAACATTGAGAATTCTGTATTTCTGTGGCAGCTTGATTACTTTCAGTTTGGCATTTATCCCATATTCTCCTTGATGATGGCAGGTAAAGCAGTCTCTCTCAGATATTTTTGGTTTCAGGAGCATCTGGGGAGTACAAAAGAATGAAACATTGAGTCACTGGTTGAATGAACAAGGTTAGGTAAAAACAGGATCTCTAAATAACAAAAAACATGTTTTGTTATGTTCTTTTTAATGCAGCTTATGAACGAATTAAGTCTGAATGCATTTTTATGATTAAATCATTAAGGAAATGTTACCACAATGGCTTATGGAGTGTTTTTTTTTTTTTTTTTTTTTTACAGTGATGTCTGTTTCCCTGTTTCAGACATATTTTTAAATAACGTTCTCAGCCTGCCATTGATTCCCTGCAGCTTGATGTAGTGCACCTAAAATGGCTATTATAGAAATAATTGAAATAAATTACAAGATGAGCATCATTAAAATGCCTTTGGAAAGGATTCTTTTTAAAAAGTTTTCATAGCTTAATTATATTGTTCAAGTCAAACCAGGACTTTTGATTGTGCAGAATAACAGAACACACATACAGTACAGTGGGGCAAAAAAGTATTTAGTCAGCCACCAATTGTGCAAGTTCTCCCACTTAAAAAGATGAGAGAGGCCTGTAATTTTCATCATACTGTAGATATACCTCAACTATGAAAGACAAAATAAGAAAAAAAAATCCAGAAAATCACATTGTAGGATTTTTAAAGAATTTAAATAGCAAATTATGGTGGAAAATACAGGAAGTATACTTCATACTTTTTTTTCCCACTGCATCTAGACCTACAGTATAATTTTTTCAGCACATCCTTGGCAAATTTCTTTTTTTTTTTTTTCATTTTAACCAGCTATACAGACATAACTGAGCATGTGTAAAATAAAATAAAATAGCACAGATTCATAAATCACTCATGTTTATGGTTGTTTTAGGTTGTTTCTGTTATTTAATAATAATAATAATAATAATTTGCACATTTTGTGAGTGCCACATTTGTGCAACGTCATTCCCGTCATTCGTCCCCTATGATTTATAACATTACAGTAATAGTGGACAGAATCAGACAAAACGAATGCAACAGCTTCCCACACACAGCTTGTGCATCTAATGCCTCTTGTACACAAATCACTCATGCATATTTCCAATTTTTTTTTACATTATTTCTCTGCTTCACCACAATGCTTACACTACAGTATCCTACACAGTTTTGTTACGTATATAACATGCTGTTCAAACATGTGCTATTTCACATTGTGGACATTAAGCAAGGCATACCCGTCACTGCTGGAGTGATTGCAACGACAATCAGCATTCTCCAAAAACCCTCTGAACACATTTAAACCATTCAGAAAGTATTTTTGCTTCACTGATCATGTGACAGAAAGAAGTGATGCAATTGGTTCATCACAAAGCAACGGCTTTTGCTATGAAATTTAGCGGCTATGTGTCGCTATGTGTATTTTTTGGGAATTTTGAAATGTGGGAGTTTAAAAATTCTAAAAATAAGGTTATATAGCAGTTTTCAAATTTAACATTATGTCATAGACAACCTTGTGTATGGCTGCTTATTTGCATTTTCACATATTCATAAAAAAAATAATAAAATACAGTCACTGGATTCAGTAAAAATCAAGACATTCGAAATAGTTTTCTTTAAAGAAATTATAAGTAGGAAAACATAAATTTTGTGGCTGGTCAGTTGCAGTGTCAGTCAAATGATATCTTCCTATGTAAAGATACTGTCTTACAGTAGATAAATTTTTTGTACCAGACTCTCTAGTAAAAGCTCAAGACTATAGATAAATTAACTTGCTGTATTAAAGAAACATCTGGATTTAATTAGCAAGTCTAATATATAATCAGCCTAAACATATAAATTGGATATACAGTAATGTTTGGTTGAATGAGTAACAACTGCAAAGAATATGTGTGGCGATGTAGGAACACCCCAGTGGAGTTCTGGAGGGGAGAAAAAGCTATTTATATCCGTCACTGTGTTTTCTAAGGAACAAAATGACTTATTCAGAGTGGGTTTCCAAACAGCAACACAATTTCCAGGTTAGTAACAGCATAAAGTACAGAAAAGGTGCCAGAACTTTTGAAAATAACATTTGCCTGGAGAAAAAATGCAATTCACTTCAACCGTTCATTTTGCTTCGAGTTGATCTAGATGAACTTTAATCGTGCAAACATGTGACCCTTGGAAACATTGACGTGTATTAAAAATAGATTGTTTTTGGTTTCTCAATCTCAAACACACAATGATTAATTTTTGCAATCTCACCTAAATTAATAACTGCTTTCACTCTAAAATTACATTAAAACAAGTACATGCTTGATTTCCTGATTTTTGCTCTACACACACAAGGGGGGAAGACTACTGTTTAAAGCCTTGTTGAATCCATTTCCTAGGACAGTGTGTAGTATTTCAAAGTGGGGTTTTATTGTTAAGAGCTGGATTCTGCATGGCTTATTCATAAGGATGTTCTGCTCCAGAGATAGTGCTATGTGGATTTGTATGGTAAAAAACTAAGACTCTAAAAAAAAACGAATTTAAAGAGTGTTATTTAATGAAGAAAAATGTTAGTTGTTCACATAGGGGCTGCATGGTGGCTTAGTGCTTTCATCTCCAGGGTTGGGGGTTCGATCCTCGTCTTGAGGTATGTGTGTGAAGTTAGGTTTCCTCCAGTTAGTCCGGTTTCGTACCACGGTCCGGAGACAGGCAGTGAAGGTAAACCGGGATTTCCAAAACTTCCCATATTTGGTAGGTTTCCTCTGGGTACTCTGGTTTGCTCTCACAGTCCAAAGACATGCAGTTACCCGGGAATTCCAAGCTGCCCCATACTTGGTAGGTTTCGACCGGATTCTCCGGTTTCCTCCCACAGTCCAAAGACATGCAGTTTAGATAAATTTCCATTTTGCCCTATACTTGGTAGTTTTCCTCAGAGTACTCTGCTTTTAATCCCACAGTTGTGGGATTAGACATGTGGTTTAGGTTGACAGGCTTTTCCAAATTTTCCTATGATTGGTGAGTTTCCTCTGGGAACTAGTCCACAAGCATGTACAGTGGGTTGACTGGCCATAGTATGTGACTGGCGGTGTGAGCATGTACTGTATGTGCTTGTGCTCTGAAATGAGTTGGCACCCCACTGAGGGTATATATATATATATAGACTATAATGGATGGATGGATGTTCATATTGTGAAGCATTCTGTGTGGTGATTGGTATATAACATTTAAATAAAGAGTTTCAATGATTGTGTGAGTGTGTTTATGTGTGAGTGCTCTGCGATGGATTGCCACCCAGTCCAGTGTGTACCCTGCCTCATGCCCTAAATTTCCTGGGATAGGCTCCAGCCTCCACAATCCCGTATACAGGATTAGGCAGTATAGGCGATGAGTGAGAGAAGGAGTCTCCAGTGTCAGTGCTTTGTTGCTAGCATTACATTTAAAATGGGATTAAAAATAGAGGCTGGTAAAAGTTTTAATATTTATAGTTACCACAAGTGATAAAAGGAACTTGTAACAATGTTAAATGAATCTCTAAATGGTTCAAATATATATATTATGTTAACGTTGTAATATGTTGCCATTCTTAGCAAATTGTATACGGTTGTATAGAGGGAATAAAATACTTCAGAAAGTACTGTCATTACAAACAATTTAACTTTAGGTTGATAGCAGTAACCCAGATTTGCAGTGACCTGTATCATACCGCACTCCATAGTTTATTGTATTTCATTTTTTATACCTTAAACTGTAAGTCAAAGTAAGCATCTTTTTTTAATACCCACAATATGATTTATTGTAATCAGTCTTGAGCATGAAGATGCCTCCAGGTGTTATAAGATTACAGTGTTATATCTGAAACCCCAATGTAGCATCTAAACCTAATTTACAGGAGCTAAAGGAAGTCAATATGAGTGAGATATTTATAACAAAAGATAAGGAAATAGCAGTGCTGCAATAAAACATAATGTGTAGCTAACATTAAAGAGGAAGAGATCTACGACGAGCAGCACATATAGCTATTATGGTTACACCAAGGTAGCTGTCTGCAATGTGACGTTTCGTGACAAACTGAACCTATTTACTTCGTGACCTTCTATTATTCTATATGTTCCTTCAAAAGCACTCCCTGTACAGAGCAGCCGTGTCAGGTGGTCTTTAACAAATGTTTTGGGAGTTGAGCGTAAAAAAGATTAATTGGGAGGACAGGAAAGAGTGGCAGGACATCTCAGGAGAAATGTGTTATGAGATTTGGGCGTGACAGTACATCCACGGTGCAGCTTTCACACCCTTACTTTCATGTCCAGAAAATCCGACAGCTCAGACACCGAATCAAAAGCAATATGGGATAACAGCAATGTGCATCTTTCTTTCAGAGATGATAAAATAAATGTGAAAAATAAAATAAAGCAGCCAATGGTTCAACAGGATATGACTTATACGTAGATGTAATCTTTGCCAAAACGCTCAACAGTAATGGTCCCCAGGTTGCCCTCAGCAGCCAGATGAAGGCAAATGGCAAACGTTTCATGTCCTTCGTTTGCCTACCTCAACCATATATTATTATTATTAATAAATATCTTTGCACACATCAAGCCAACATTTTGTACAATGCTGCAGTGGGTCAATAAACAAAATTAATTAAAAAAGCCACTGGCAATACAGAGTATGCTTGGGGATGTGCTTGGTATGCACCAATGGTCATCCACATGAATTCCTGGACCCAAAGTTTCCCAGCAGAACATTGCCCAGTGCCTCACACTCCCTTGGATGGCTTATCTTATTGCACAGTACATACTGGTGCCATCCCCAAGTAAGCAAAACCAAGGGACAACCTCTGGTTCTGAAAAATGAAGCCAAAACGGAATTGCCAAAACACAGTTCCTCAAATGTGGATACAAAAGCGAGTCAACCCCCCGTGTTAAAATGGCCAACTTTACAACAGCCAAGTACAAAAATTGGTTTTGGTCTCAATAGACAAATTTTCCATTCAGGACAATGTTACGAGGGTGAAATCTTTAGGTAAGTCATCAGTTAAAATGATCTTAAATCATAAAAATTTGCACAATTATGGCCATGGCAATTTTGAGTGATAGCTGCAATGTAGGTGTCAAAGCACTAGCTGGCTGCATCAACAGCTAACTGGAATCGTTGCGGTTTTATTTACCACAAAAAATGTAGGAGATGATATGTACAGTAGGAAAATAGTAATGGTTTGTAATGGTGTTTAATCAAATGCATTAGCATATGAATTAATGTTAGTCACCATAACATTTTAACCAAGCTAAAACTTGTGGGTGACGCCATTCAGTTATCCAGTTCTTTTTATACAATATATAAGCAAAAGACACACATCCATTATATAAAAGATTTTTTTTTTCATTAGACCTGACCACCTTCTTCCACTGCTCCGTAGTCCAGTTCTGATGTTCACATGCACTTTATACAGTAGGTGGATGTCAGCATGGGTATTCTGATTGGTCAGGAGCTACGCAACTCTTTATGCTGCAAGCCACTATACACTGTGTGTTCTGACACTTTTCTATCAGAGTCTGCATTAACTTGTTCGGTAATTTGTGGTACTCTGTGGTACTTTGTGGATTAGACTAGAAGAGCAAGCATTCTCTTTCTTTATTCAATAACATGTTCTTGTGTCTGACGGTTCACTAGTTCTACAGTACATTAAATCACTTTTGGTTGGTACTTACCACTGCATACCAGGAACACACCACAAGACCTGCCATTTTGGAGATACTCTAACCTTCGTGACCTTCTATTGCACACATCAAGCCATCAGGTTGTCTACTCATCACAACCTGGGCCTTGTCAAAAATCTCTCAGGTCCTTATAACTGCCTAATTTTTCTGCTTTCACAAGCAACATTTAAATTGACTGTTCAAATTCCTGCCTAATATATCCCACCTCTTAACACCCCATAACTTATGTCCCCTGATTTTCTTTCTAATTTAGTTGTAGGCTATTCCCACTTGTCTCTTTGTTAGGGCACTCTCCCATCAAAGCAATAACTACCAACCAAGACCATCCTGTCACTCCTCTGATCCGACCGCATCTTTTCTGCTGCTGCACACACAATGGCATGTCACACTCAGTGGAAACTGTTATTGGCTCCTTCCACTTGCGTGAGCTCACAGGAGCCAAAGTAGTTAGTGTCGCTATGACAGATGTAAGAGAGCGCATGCCAACCCCCTTGCCCCCTTGGGAAAGTGGTTTTAAAAGTACCTTGATTCAACTTTGTTTTTCATGCATGAGATGAATATAGAAGGGCTTATGTCATTAAATAGGGTTGCCAGATTTCAGCTCAGCACAAAGGAAAAGGGCCATAATATTTGCATGGAAAACGAAGTCGGCACGGAGCACACACATTCCTCATCTACAGCTGTTATCCGCTCCAAATCTTTGCGATATATCTTACAGTAGCTTTCAACCTTAACTTTAGTGAACAAAATGTTCACTTGCTGCCTAATACAGTATATGCCACCCCCTTTCAGAGGCAACTGTAAGTGTAAGCTTTTGTGACATGGGCCAAATTCTGTTGGCTAGATGACTGGGTCAAAGCAACTCCAAAAGCAACAGGGACAAGGACGGCTTAGGCTCCTTGACGAAATTAGGAGTAAAGGTTGGCCCATGTACGGTAATCTGGTCCAATTGAACAGCTACTGTACTATAGCTCAAATTGCGGAAATAGTTCAGGCTGATAGAAATGATGCTTCTGATAAAAGCAATCAGACCACACAGTGGATCGCAGTTTTGGTGTCAAAAGGGGGGACTAGAATAGAATAGATAAGAATGCATTCATTGTCATTGTATTGTGCAAAATGTGACGAAATTTGGAGGGTTGCTTTAGCAGACATACGAAACAGCAGTCAGTGGAGATTTCAAGGGCTCTAAAAAGAAGCCTGGTATTTGCTATCTTTTCTAGAGAACAGCCAATAATTTTACGCTGTGTTAATCACTCTTTGAAGCTTCTTTTTGTCTGCTGCAGAGCATCCGGCATACCACACAGTCACACAATACGCCAGGATGCCTTCAATAGTTGAGCGGTAAAAGGTGGCCAGCAGCTTCTCACTTAGACCGCTCCTTTTAAATAGCCTCAGGTTGGCTGCTGCTAGGCCTTTCCTTGCGGCAGCTGCGGTTTCAGGCTGACCAGGTGAGATTGTCGGAGAGGTGAGTCCCTAGGAATTTAAAACAGTGAACTCTTCCCACACAGTCACCATTGAGGTATATTGGAAAGTGATCGTCTTTGCCCTTGCTGCAGTCTATAATGAGTTGTTCGGTCTTTTTGGTGTTTAAAGTGATCGTCTTTTCCCTTGCTGCAGTGTATAATGAGTCCTTTGGTCTTTTTGGTGAAATAATTGCTCTTGTACCACAAGGCAAACCTGAGGACCTCAGCTTTGTACGTAGCATTCTGCTGATATGAGTTCAAGCAACATGGTGTCAGCTGCCAATCTGATAATGGTGTTAGTGAGATGGGAGGAAGTGCAGTTATAGGTGTGGAGTAAGTACAAAAGGGGGCTTAGCATGCAGCCCTGTGGGGAGCCAGTGCTGAGAGTGGAGAAGTGGCCACCAAAACTGATGGACTGGGCCGTGTTAGTAAGAAAGTCCCTTATCCAGCAACAAATGTGGGCGGAGAGCAGGGCTGGACAATAATTCGATATCAATATATATCGCGATATAATTTTTTTCAATAACGGTGATACGATTTTTAAACACATTTCCGATATTTCGATATTCATAAATTTATTAATTTTTAAAACCACATACTAGTATAAACAAAAACGTAAATAAAAAAGTATCACTGAACATATATTGGGTCATATTTGTAAAACAAAGAAACAAAGAAAAGAACAATAAGTTCATTATTCAAAGTTATTCAGATCAGTGTAAAGTTAGTATGATTTTGAAAGTGCTATAACTCC
>JAQMYI010000016.1:10151136-10163516 GCA_030014275.1 Clariallabes melas
ACACAAACAAACACACACACACACACACACACACACACACACACACACACAGACAAACATGCAAATAAGGGCAATTTAACATAGACAGTCCACCTCTTTGAATGTATTTGAAAAGTGGGATGGATCCAGAAAATCCAGATTAAAGTCACATACAAAACTATAAACCAAACTCAGGATCGAATTCAGGAGCCGTAACCACGGATGCCATTACACACTGCCAGTACTTCAGTCAGTTTATATAATAGTCACGGATTCTGCAGCTCAGCCAGAAAACACAGCAGGATCCTGTCTAGTAACTGTTCTCATTCAGAAGAGTTCCAACTCGTAAGTTCTTCTGAAATCTCAGGAACCTTGTTCGCAAGGCGTTACCAGTAGTTTGGATCAAACAGACAACTTTTCACACACATGACCTTTTTAAAAACGCATAACTGTCCTTAACTTTTCATTCAGATATTATCCCAGGAATACAAATATTGCATAAAAATGAGGAACACATGAAAGACCCAGTCCTCTAGTGCACACTGATTATTACAGTATGAGAGCAGGTAAATGTCTAACAGACGGTAAATCAATAGCGGTTCATGCACTTACTGTAGGCAATCAGCCAATTATGTGGGTGCAGCGCAGTTTATAAAATCATGCACATACATGTCAACTGAATGTTGACATCAGACATCAGAACTGGGAAAAAATTGTAAAGCACTAATCTTAAGCCTAACCAGGCCTCAAAAAAATATTTCTTTTTCTATTATATTCCCGAATAAATACTTCACAGTGAGCAGCACTTTTTAGCAAAAAAAAAAAAAAAAAAAGGAATATTCTGATTTAATGCTTGAGCATGTAAACACACATCCATCTTGTAAACAGTTAAGTTGTAATGTCTGACTGGAATGATTTCAATTAGACTAAAGAAATATTTTTTATGTAAACATCAATACCTAGATTGTTATATTATATATATTAATATTATTTACATTATTTTTTAGTGCAATTTTTTCACTCCTTATCTTCCTATCCTATCTCATCACGTACAGTCATATAGGCATTTCACTACATATAATACTGTGTATAGGTGTGTACGTGACAAATAACATTTGAAATTGATCTATGTAATGCTAGTCATTCAGCTCCAAGAGCACCAGGACAATCATTAAAACATGGGACAGGCTGATTAATCTGGTGTCCATCAATATTGATTATATTAATACCTATGATTGTGTCGTAGGTATACTGTATAAATGGTACTTAGTATTTCTTTGGACATTAATCTATAATATACATCACATGTGTGCGATTACCACAGACAAGAACCTTAACTTTAATCTGCATGTATTTGTGAAAAAAATGAAAGCCAGCTTACTTCAAAGTCACTTTTCAGAAAAGCCTTAGTGAAGTTAAAGGACATTTTATCAATAAATGGTATATTCCATTCATAAAATTGTATTTGTTATTTTTGTCATTGTAATAATTAACTCTATAAGCTTTTTAAAAAATACAAAATAAATAGACATATTTTTAAAATATGTTAGAAATATTGTACCTCTAATTCTTCTTTGTATTCCACTGTGATTTGCCAACAAGTTCATTTTTAATTTAAGCGACACTTTGTGCTTTTTATGGAACGTCTTTGAGACTCGAGTTTGCTCTTTCCAGTTTCCCAGTAACATGAGAAGCTGTGTTTTTTTGCCTCATTAACTTCAAGAGAGAGGGAAAAAAAGAAGACCCTAGTGAAGGAACGAGTGTAGCTTCTATAATGTAATCAATAACAGGAACTAACCTCCGTGCCAGGAATCTTACTGACTCGAGACTCCTGCCTTAAATGTTAAATAAACTTACCATATCAAGGATTATAGACTTTTCTTTGTATAACTATTTCATTGTATTGTACTATTTTCTTTGTCACACCCAACACCTGTTTATTCTGTTTATGAAAGCTTAAATTTCACTTAAATAAACTGCTAAAATATTCTCTTATGGCGGTCTCTTACTAATACTCAAATATACAGCCATTTAAAGTTAAATCATTTAGAAAATGCTCTTATCCAGAACAAATTCACTGCTAGTACAAATAGGTTATGGTCTCTACACGAACAGAATAAAACCCTGTTGTGTAAGAGTTGGTGTGAATGTTAATACAGTACAACAGAGAGACTGTGCATGTTGCTTTTTAATCAATTTCTTTCAGAGAAGATTAAATTAATCATTTATTTAGAATTCAACAACGACCCTAGACTTCTGCTATTAAAATGAAGTCCACAAGTTTTTATTTTGACCTCAGTGAAATTCATATCAGTTTTAATCACACACACACACATTACATGCAGCGATTAAGTCAGATATTAGGTCGAAACTTTGCAATAACCTGCATTGTCTTTTCATTGTCTTAATAATTATGTTTTTCTTTAAAATAGAAGTCCTTTAAAAATGGGTGTCCTTCTTTAAAAATGGATGTCCTTCTATAAAAGTTTTATAACAATCATAAAAATTATAACTATTATAACAATGTGGACAGGATAATCCTTTATGAATGCATTATAGAATGTTATTTTTTTTTTCATAGGTCAAAATAAAGTACATATGGCCTTCAAAGAAAGCATATTAATACCTTAGGAATGCATTTTAACATGTAATGGGTGTAGCCATACCTTGTTGCATATATAGTCTTAATGGAAAGTAATTTAATTCCTCATGAGTGCATTAGAACATGTTTGGATGTATCCATGAGTCATTATAAATACATACTGTATGCATTTCTTAAAAGAAAGTGTTTTAATGCCTTATAAATGCCTTGTATCATGTTATGGATATATGCATACCTCTTTGTATAGTCTTTATAGAAAGTAATTTAGTTCCTTATGCATAGTTTAAGTTTTCATACTAAGGATGCATCCATGGATCATTATACCTGTACATACGTACTTGATAGAAAGTTTTTGAATTCCTTATAAAATGCCTTATGAACGCATTATGAACTCTTATGGATGTATGCATAGGGAATTATAATTTTGGCCTTAAAAAGTTTTTAAATGCCACATGAATGCATTATAATACAATATATTAACAATATTAACAATATGCTCTTCATTAAAAGGTTTTTAATGCCTTATGAATGCATTATAACATCAATTGGAGGTATCCAAGGGTCATTATGCATAAGTAGTTCATAGAAAGTGTTTTAATTCCTTATGTGAACATTATACCATAGTATGGGTAAGGAAAAGTGTTTAGACGACATATGAATGCATTATATCAAGCTATGTACACATTCATATACCATATTATGGATTTATACATATGAAATTATATTTATTGGCCTTCATACTTTAATGTGTTTTACTGCCTTTTGAATGCATTATAACATCTTATGGGTGTGTACATAGGGTGTTACACATAGGCTTTCAAATGTTTAAATGCCATATGAGTGCATTATAGCAAGCAATGTACATATCCATAAGTAATACGCACTTCATTAAAAGTTGTTTATAACATCTAATGGATGTATCCATGGGTCATTATGTGTAAGTAGTTCATAGAAAGTATTTTAATGCCTTATGAACGCATTATAACATTTTATGGATGTGTTCATAAGATCGTATATACATGACTTTCATAGAAATTGTTTAAACGCCATATGAATGCATTTTAACAAGCAATGTACATATTTATAATTCATACACTCTTCATTAAAAGTGTTTTAATTCCTCATGAACGCATTATAACATCTTAAAGATGTATACATAGGGAATTGTAATTTTGTCCTTCTTATAAAGTGTTTAAAAACCATATGAATGCATTATAACAAGCTACCCAATGCACATGTCCATAAATTATAAGTTCTTCATTAAAAGTATTTTACTGCCCTATGAATGCATTATAACACTTAATGGATGTGTACTCAGTGAATAGTTATTTTGGCATTTGTAGAAAGTGTTAAAATGCCATATGATTGCATTATACATGTTACTTTATCCATAAGTTATATGCTCTTCATTAAAAGTGTTTTAATGCAGTAAGAATGCATTATAACATCTAAAGGATGTCTCCATGGGATGTCTAAAGGATGTCTGCGTCTGCAAATAAAGGTCTTAACCAAATTCTATTTACAATGTACATAATGACTTTTGAATGCATTATGACATGTTATGAATGCACTCAGAAAGTGTGAACCCTAGTGTCCTCAGTTAAAGTGTTACCACAAACTGTTTCCAATGTGTTTTCCGTGTTGGAGCTCACCTGCCATTGAGCAGCGCGAGCAGCTCTCCCGCATGGTACAGGTCATTGCGCGTGACGCGGCTGAAGCGGAATGAGTTGAGGTTGCAGAAGGTCACGGCGGGGAAGGTCATGGACGGGGTCACGACCTCGTCGAGCTTGGTCACGTGCGGGTACTGCAGGTAGAAGCGCACGCGGTCCGCGCAGACGAACACAAAGAAGGAGAGCGAGCCCACGAAGAAGATAATCCACAGGCAGCGCTTCACGCACAGGCGCTCGTACGTGAACATGTGGGAGATGCCGTGAAGCGTGGACCTGCTCGCGAAAACTTCAATAGGAGCCGGTTGCTCGCAGTCCACGTTGTCGTCGTCGGTATCGCCTCGGAGATCCATGATTGGAGAGAAAGAAGCGTTAAAGAAGAGCGCCAAGTTTTCCTCCTGAATGCTGGTCTTCCCTTCTCTCAGGATGCGCGGTGCGTTTTAAAGGATGAGAAGCGCAGGCTTTCAGAGTGATGGGGCTTTTACTTTCATCTCTCAGGAGGAAACCGATCGATCCGCCACGACTGATTGAGACACCGGAAATGAGCGGTTACTTCTGATTCTTCTGTTTTTTTTTATTTTTTTTTTTAACGATACTCGTGAGACCGGGTTTATTTACAACCGCACGCTATTACACAGAAGTCCTGATACAAATTAATAGCGTGCAAACACTCTGCTGGAGGATAGTGTAACGTGAAATAAAATGACTCGGCTTGCTTTGAACCCAATTCGACAGGAAATAAAATAAAATAAAAACGTTACAACGTTGCCCCAGGTATTATTTTCGGCGTAATTACAAACATAATATGTTTTAAAACAGCGTGGTTATAAGGAGAGAAATGTGTCCTTGTGAATAAACATCTCCATCCCTGTAGTGTGGTGCTTCCTGTCAGCACGAGACATCCAAAAAAAAAACATAAACACGCAGAACCAAGGAAGGGGAAGAAAAGAAAAAAAAACAATCCCTGTAGGGTCCAAACCTGAACAAATAAGTGCTATCCGTTTGACTCCGGTTCAGAAATGTCACTCTAACTCGTTCTCTCAGTTTCTACTGACCGAGGTGAAGCCCCGAATCCCTCCGGAGTCTCTGTATGAAGCCTCGCTGTGGTCGAGCTGCACGTCTTCAGCCCACGATAAGGGAATGTGAAAGGAGAAACACACACCGACTCTGTCCCTTACTCCCTCTCTCGCTCTCTCTCTCTTTCTCTCTCTCTCTCTCTCTCTCTCACACACACAAATATATACCCCCTCTCTCACACACACAGCGACGATGCGTCCACATCAGTACACATCACAATTAGCCTTGGTTTTGGCACATCACGACCGTTTTTCGTCCGTCAGAGAGAACGAGAGGGTGCTGTTGGTGCTTTTTGCTGACGTGGGCAGCCTTTCAGCCTTGTCTAACAAGATTTATATGACCTACCTGGTCACACTATGCTAATGTCATTATCACCACAATCATACATCTATTCCCTGTAGATATCACTAATATCCAAGAGCAACGCACGGATTTACCTCATTAGTTTCCAAAAAATATCCAGATTTCACAGAAATTTTCAAATACTTGAATGAGGTGATTCCCACAGTACTGCTGTCCGAGTATCCTTCTTCTGTTGGATATGTCAAAGATTGAACTTCTTCTAAACACTTAATATATGAGGATGAGTCAAAAATGGTCCACATTCTGGTTACATTAAAATGTCTGTCCGTTCAAAGCTACTATTGTACCTTCCCAGACACAGCTGTCCAGTTGTGAATGAGTTACATTGATTCATTTGTAACTACGGTGCGAGCAAAAATGGACATCCCACTTGTGATTTGCACCAAAGGAGAGCAATGTGTCGTGTTGGTTTAAACAGAAACGTTTGGATATCTGCAAACTGAATTTGGACCGATACTCTAAGGAAGGTGAAAGTTTCTTAAAGAGAATCATTACTGGTAAAGAGACAAAGATTCATCACTATGAACTTAAAAGTAAATGGCAGAATATGGAATGGAAACATCCTCAATCGCCAACCAAGAAAAAGTTCAGAAGTCAACCATAAGGTGGAAAATTGATGCTTACAGTTTTCTGGGATTCTCAAGGGCCAGTATTGGAACATTATCAGGAAAAATGTTCAACAATGAACAGCACTTGTTACAGTGTGATTCTTTTTAAAGAGCTGAAGCCTAAACTTCGTATTAAACGCAAAGGACTGCTATCCAAGGGTGTTGTGATCTTGCGTGACAACGCACATCTGCACACTTCTATCCACACTGTCGACACTCTGAAAAAAACTTCATTAATTTTGTGGTGTTAAAGCATCCTTAATCTAGTCCTGATCATTTTCCATCAGCCTTTCAACTGTTTGGTCCCCTGAAAGCAGCCCTTCTGATGAAGAAGTAAAGACAGTGGTGCATTCATGGCTCGCAACTCAGCCTAAAGCATTTTTAACACGGGGATATGAATGCTTGTTGACAGCTTGTTGGATTTAAAAGCATACTGAACATTGATTTATTTGTCTTTTCTTGAAATTAATTAAAATTAATTGAGTGTGGATAAATTTGACTCACCCTTGTACAAACCCTGTCCACTGTAAAAGGTATACCTGTATGCATGGGCGGTAAAGTGGCTTAGTTGCCCAACACTTCCAGGATTTGAATCTTACCTCCACTTTTGCATGGAGATTGCATGTTCTACCTGTTGTCAGGGTTCCTTGCACAGTCCAGAGACATACGACTAGGTTGTTTCCATAATGTGTGAGAGTGTGGGTGTGCTTTTTCCTGCAATGGGTCTTAAGTATCCTACTCAGTAAAAGCGGTATAGTTGATGAATGGATTGGTGGGTGTACACCTGCTCATGTCTGCAGTTATTAAATCAGCCAATCTTGTGGCAGCAGTACAACAAGTACTTCAGGTAATGTTTGCATCAGACATCATTAAGTGGGAAAAATGTAATCTTAAGGCTTAGAACAATGACTGACATGGCATGGTTGTGGATACCAGATGGGGTAGTCTGAGTATTTCAGAAACTGCTGCTCTCCTGGGACTTTCACACTCAACAGTCTGTACGGTTTTCACAGAATAAATAAATCAATCAATAAAACCTTGTGAAACAAAGGTCTGCAGGCTGAAACAGCTTGTTGATGAGACTGATCAGAAGACAATGACTAGTCTGGGCTTACAGGAAGTCTGTAGTATCACAAATAAGCACTATACAACTATGGTGAGCAGAAACAGCAGAAAGGCACATCAGGTTCCACTCCTGTCAGCCAAGAATCTGAAACTGTCATGGGCATCGATTCACCAAAACTGGTTAAAGTTTAAAGTTGAGTACTGGACATTTTCTTTTTTTTTCTTATACAGCAAGTCCCTGATTTAAAAACATTGGAGTTACGAATTTCAGCAGATACTAATGGACCGCGGATCTACGAACATTCATAGATGCGAACAGAAGTAGCTCACATGTATTATACAAAATATATAATTGTATATATTGTATAAAAATGTATATATTTACAATTATATACAACATTTTCAGTGTGTAAGTGAATTTATAAAATGTCCAAAGTTCAGTACTGTATATTGTAGGTGTGCACATGTGTGGAGGCGGGAGAAATGAGTCGGCCTCACTGGTTTCAATGAATCAGTCCGGGAGCATGATAATAGAAAATGGCTGTCCTGTAAAGCTGTCCCAATGGTGAATAATCCTAATTTCGGAAAATCCTCAATGAGACAGAGTTCATAGTCCGAAACAGCTCGAAGACAAAATGGCATCCATTCAAGTATGCAGTACCCACAATATAGCATTGTCCTCCGCCAAACTCCTTCCCGGGCACCCTTTAAACAAGGTCAGCTGTTTAAAGGTCGTAGCGTTAGTGGGATTTCCCTCACCATTTGGAGACGCAGAGTTTAATGCGGAACCAAAAAAATAAATCTGTGTTTGCTTTTTTATGCTTTAAATTGTATATTTGTGTCAAAGGTGCATAAGACTCACTTTGCCAGACTTATGAATTAATCCAACTTAAGAATGTGCTCCTGGAACAGAACTTGCTGTATTATATTGCTTAGTTTGTGTGAGCTTGTATCCATAATACCATCAGATTCCTGTGCTTGGGAGACGGAAGTGAAACCTGATCGGATCTTTTGCCTTTCTAGCCAGTTCCACCTCAAGCTTTGATGTTTTGTCCATGCTGAGATTCTTTTCTGTGAAAAAAAAGGAAAAGATTGATCATAAAGCATAAGTTACCAAATCCTTCTTTGGCAGCTGAAACCGATATAGACATTTTTCTCTGACTCTTTTTAACTGCCAGATGTTTCCAAACACAGAACTGTCTCTAATTCAGTGGCTTTTCTTGTCCCCTCCTATGTAAACTTCAGAGGATGTTATCTTTGAAATTCTGAGGAAATCAACAGTATTTTAAAAACTTAAAACAGCTGAATTTAAAGTCTGATAGATGAAGTTTTCAGATGTTGTTAAATTAGTTCCTAGGGAAAATAAAACAGAACAGAGACATTGAAATTTGGTTATTTTTTTGACTAATTCACAGAATATTCAAGGCACTAGTTGGATGTATTGGCATCATTAGATATAAAAATTACGTTGTTGGCAATCAACATCATCTTTTTTTACCCTTCCTGACAGCATGAGACATGTTAAGATGGAAGCATGTATTTGCCTCTTGTACAATATGCTTGTTTATACTGTAACCACAAACAGTACATTTAAAATTTCAGGTGCAGTTTGTTTCTTTCTTGTCTTGTGGGCTGCTTTCCCAGCCTCTGCGGTTGCAAGGCATCCTTAAGCCCCAAGCCTGAATAAAAATGAGAGGGTGGTGCCAGGATATGTATAAAACCTATGCCAAATCAGATTTCTGATACATTTGTTTATATATTGTATTGTATTGTATTGTATTGTATTGTATTGTATTGTATTGTATTGTAAGCAGAAACACTTAGTTCTTCCCATTTTTTTAGGCGTATATATTGTAGGATCAATAGTCAGTAATTATTATCAATAATGTGATAAAATACTACCTACCCAAATAAAGAGTGAAGAGTTTGTTTGTTTGTTTGTTTGTTTGTTTGTTTGTTTGTTTGTTTGTTTGTTTTTGGAGGGGGACTTAGTAATTTGGTTAATTATATTATTTTTTTACGATTTCACCAAAACCGAAGAAGAAAATATGCTTGTGAAACTATGCAATACAGTATCTATTCACAGTATTATGAATCATCTGTGGTTTATTTGCATATCTTAGTGAGATTGATTTTACTAGTTGCATTGCTGTTAAAACGTTTGATGTGCTCTTTTTCATGAGCCCCCTCACCCTCCCTCTGTGGGTCTCCAGTTTGTCTGCAGTGAGGAGACCTGAGGTGATGCTCACTTTCCTTTAAACCATCTCATACTTCTGAGTGGGAGACCTTTCTAGTCAGTACTCTGTCTCACTCACAAATTAGAATCATGGCTCCAGTGAAATGAATTGATCTCATTTTGGAGCATGTCTTATGGACCCTGGTATGCAGTGCTTGGCATATACTAAAAGTGGGTACCCATGTTCATGAACAGCAAAAGCTAGAATGTCTGGTCTGATCCCACAGAGGAGCACAAATTGCTGAAAATGTTAATGCTGGTTATCACAGAAAGATGTCAGAATACACAGTGCATCGCAGCTTGCTGTGTATGGGGATGTGTAGATGCAAACTGGGCAGAGCAGCCATGCTGAGATTGTCCAAAACTGAAAGTGCCTACAGTGGCTACATGAGCATCAGAACTTGACCTTAGAAAAACATAAGAAGGTAGCCTGCTATAATAAATCACATTTTCTTTTAAACCATGTGGATAACCTGTTGTGTACAGTATGTGTCATTTTTATGCTTCACATGAGTGAGAATCTTAATTGTTCTTGTGTGAACATTTGCAAGAGGTTCATATTGGTGTTCTTTTATATTCTATTCTATTCTATTATTCTATTCTATTATATTCTATTATATTCTATTATATTATATTATATTATATTATATTATATTATATTACAATTACTGTATTATTTACTATTTGAGGTGAATACAAACCCTGTTTATCTTTACATAACAAAAAAAACTTGAGACAATACATGCTAGCTAAATTATTAGTGTTGGCTTGGTGGTTTGTGTTACAAAGCAGAATGATGTCTGTTCAAATCCCATTAAAAGTTTTACAATATTATCGTAAATGTGAGCCACACTTTCATTTTCTATTTCTTTCCTATTTCTAAGTCACTGAGTAAAACAGCTGGACCTGAATAATACATGGCAAAATCTCCAATGTTGAAATGATACCTATACTGTTGAATGGACACCCCACAGTGTTTATACAGGTCCTATTGGACTCTCATGAACTCTGACAGTGTTAAATCAACAACGAAGATTTTACTGTGTAGTCAGGCCAAGAATGTAATCTCATCTAAATTTTACATTTATGAATACAGACCCGTATTCTCTTTCTGTTGTTGTAGAGAATTCCACAAACAAAACCGGTCAAAGCTAGTCTTAGACTTTCCCAGATCTCAATGAATATTATATATACTAGCACAGGATAGGAAAACAAGAGTATGAGTGCAGAATGACTTGATCCTGATCCTGTCAACACTATTTGAGAAACTTACAGCCAGAGGGTGAGAGGAAGCCATCCGTGAAATTGCACATAATGCATCTTTAATCCCCATTTGTTATAGTATTGACTTGGGCCTGGTGTCGCCGTCTCTGATAGTATCAATAGCAGAAACAATGAAATTCTGGTTCAATTAAGGGATTTTCCTGTTCATTTAGTCTCAGTTGGACACCAGGTTTAGAAACCTATTCCCGCAGCCGCGCTTATTGCTACATCTCTGGGAAACTGCTCATTATTATAACGACACTAACATGATAGTTATAAGGATATAGACACCTGAGGGCCCACTGCTTCATTTACGACTGCATGCTTAAAGCCTTTTCACGACTCCTGTGTTGGTATAATTTGGATTGATACACAGCGAGTTCGTGGGATTGATCATATTGTGGCTAAAGTGCTTTTCCCTCTAGGCCTGAAAAAAAAGGCTTTATCTCCACGCTAGCAATCTGGTTTTAAAGAGATCAGGTGACACTTCACTCTTGAATCGTGACCTTGTCAATAGTGACGTCTTTGCTTTATTGACCTGCATCCTGTAACAACTGCTGTCCAAACCTTCCCCCGAAAAAGAACATAATAAGCAATAAGCAGGCATCAGGGTGAACTTATGGTAAAAAAAAATAAATAAATAAAATCAGTAAGTGATCATGAAAAGAAATATATAGCCTTAAGATGCAGTTTTTAAAAGAAGAGCAAAAGAGGGGCAATAAAGAGAATCAATAAAAAAGCAATTAAGGTCATTAAATCCATTCTAAGAAAAAAAATACAGCATAATGCTTGTAGTGTCTTTAGATTTTTTTTAAATGTAGTAAACACATGATGAATTTTTGCATAAAATTAAAACTTGTTTCTTGCTTATTTTTCTGAAATCTTTACAGATAAATTGGGCAAAAACTCATTACAGGTTGTAAAAATACTTCTCGATTCACTCTTAAACAGAAAATCGGGCCAGGTGGAATTTGTTTAAGGTCAAAACGTTTAGTGCTCGCTGTGATTTATAATCAGATTTTAAACTAATCATTAAAACCTTCCTTGGTAGAATTGGGTGTTAGAGCAGGGTAAAGATTATACTCTTTCATATTGAGACCTACTATGTTTCACTTTAGAACTTTTGTTCTAAAATCAAGATCTTCCAGGATATTTATTGTGCAGCATATAAAACATTCTATCTAAATGAGGCTATATTATTGTGTGATTAAGGCCACTAGCTGATTTTCTTTTAAATTGCACTTATGAAACATTTGTTATTAATACACATTGAGAGGTTTGTTGATTTGCCTCCCTCGTGAAACCCTTTATAATTTAGAGCATAAATTAATACTTATAATACTGAAGCTTTCATTCAGAAACTGCAAGCATCCAAAGAAACCTTGAGCAAAGTTATATATACAGTATATACTCAGCAAAAAAAAGAACGTCCTCTGACTTTCCACTGTTTTTACTTTCAGTAAACTTAATGTGTAAATATTTGTATGAACACTAAAAGAGTCAACACCATAAGACATAAA
>JAQMYI010000016.1:10208504-10229105 GCA_030014275.1 Clariallabes melas
CCTTACAGTTTTTTATATGTATAGATATTCACTATATATGTATATTGAGCAGATTATTTTGCTAGCTTTAAGCATTTCTTTCTTGAAAGAAGCTAAATTCTCTGTCAAGTAAGTTAAACCTGAAAATTGTACAACACGGTTTTGTTGACATATTAGATAAAAATGTGATATTTGAGATATTTTCATTTGCTTTGATGGCCGTTTTTTAGTGAAGTAAATGCTCTGTCTTCATTTCAAATTAAGAACTCTCTTATCTCCACCCTATTGTCTGTATTTAAGACAAAGTGTTCAGCACATTAATCTACTGCTTGATGACTAATGTATTCCTGGCAGCATTAATCTTCTGTTCGCTCCGAATAAATGAAGACCTAAAAGCTTCAGTTCTGTAGCCAGACACATTTTTCCACATTCATACCCACTAAAGATATGACTCAGCACTGCATGTGCCACATACATGCATAAAGTAGATAATGTCAAAGTTCGCACTTTCGGGTTGTAAAATGCCAAGTTGAGAAAGCATTAGATCTGTGTGAACTTTTTATTCACTTAGTTTAGACATTCATACATTTTTAAGTACTCTTTTTTTAAAGGAAAAAAAACAGGGATTTACAAAGTCTCCCATAATGACATTTTAGTCCTACACTTTCATATACAACCTGAATCAATTTATCAAGATCCCTGCCTGATAATGGTTCAGAAATTTAAGATAGGTTAAAAGGTGTCCTGGCCAGTTAAATCAAATGACACCTATTTTCAGGCATGTACTGCACTTTCAGCCACAGAGAAGGTTTCTGTCAATGTAGTAGTGGCAATTTGGGATCATCTGGTGACAGGCTAGAATATAAGCAGAAGGTATGTTAGGTAAATGCCTCTGTGCAGACTCATTGTACCCAAAACATTAACCTACAAGAAAACGAACAAGTTAATATCAGAAGATATGTGAAATTCTGGTGTAGTGGTTAGCAATGTGGCCACACATCCAGGGTTGGTATATTGTGAGTAGTGGGACCTACCTGAAGCATGTTAGGTTTATAAAGCATTCACCAATTCCTCAAACTCTTACAAGAATGTTGTCAAGCCTCCAAGTTTTTCACTTTCCAAGAAGTTTTCTCTCCCAGGAACACAAGCCCATGCAGCTTGGCATGGATTCTAGTATGCTTTGTTTCTACTTTCTACCCCGTTATGTTTCTGCTATTTTCTCTGACCCCCAGTCCCAGTTGTGGACATGTTTATCGATTTAGCCTTGGTTCACCTTGTCTGCCAGAATTCTGACTCCAGGTGTGGATTTTGAAGATGTTTCTCAGGAACACCAAAATAAATTAGCAAACATAACCAGCCGCGTGTGCACACACCTGAATCCCCCCCCTCCCCCAATGGCCAGCTAACGCATGCCAAATGACCTCCTATATTTAACCCTATGTGGGTTGTTTTTTGATGTATGAGATAAGGTCATTCAGTTTTAAATTATTTTTTAATGGAAATTAACAGTCGAGTGCTCCACTGCTGCATCTGTAATTTTTACTATTTGTTTATATACTCATATAGAAAAAAGTCACTTTTATTATAGTAACTATAAATATAGTTCCTTCATCAATTCCTTTCATTTTCGCTCTCTGCCATGTTACTAAGAAACTGAAGAGCTCATCAACATAACGTGCCTTGTTGGGAAACTAAACCTGATCTGGTTAAAGCAGCATGGCACGGTGGTGCAGCAGCAGGTAGAATTGTCTCCTTCAGCTCAAAAGTCTCACGTTTGATCTTTAGCTTAATGTCTGTATAGAAATTTTGATAGAAAACATTCTCCACATTGGTGTCCTCTTGCTTTTCACGCACCTCCCAAAAAAACATGCCAGTAGGTGTTTTGGCTAAGATTAAGAAGTTTCTTGGATAGGCTTCAGATTCACTGAACAGAATGAAGTGACTACTGAAAATAAATTAGGATAATGAAAAAGACTGAATACTTGCACAGACATTATATATTTAAAAATGCCTACAAAGCTGGAAAAAAAATCAACCCCTCTGCTACCTGAAGGTATTCATCACACTTGATACTGCACCACTCTTCAGGTCTGTATCCTGGCTCGGCTGCTTCCACTATTCCTCAAGGCACAAAGAAGTCATGTGTCAAAGTCTCTTCATTATGCAGGCATCCAGGTGGTGCAATAAACTGCCCTTGGCTATCCGAACAGCTGAGTCTCTAGCTGTCTTTAAACGAGGATTAAAGATTCAGATTAAGATCTTTGTGATTATTTACTTGATTACTAAGTAAATTATAAGAGGGTACCTTTTGAAGAAGCACTGCAACGAGCACTGATGTATTTTGTAAAAATATAATATATATACACACACACACACACTGTAGGTTAAGACTTATTCTATAGCTTTGCTTATTAATTTTGATCAATTTTCAACCTCAGTAAATACTGTTAATTTTTTATAACCCAGAAGGAAAAGATTATCATTTTCGGCATGGCAGGAAAATAACCTTGGTTATTCTGATAACCGTGAGATTGTACGCACCTGTGGTGGAAAAACTTAAGCCTGTAATTGATCAGCCCTCTCTGTGTGATAGTATATAAAGCAGTGGCATAACCAGGCTGAAGTATGTGAGTCCTGATCGACTGCAGTCATGCTGAGATTTCTTTTGCTGAGTGCCCTGGTGGCCCTGGGTAAGCCATCATTCTCATACAAACCGAGAAAACTGGAAACATTTACTGTAGCAAAAAAAAAAAAAAAAACACAGCTAAATGTAATGGATGTGACCTTAAGATTCATATTTTTTGCTCATATTATTCTTGTTTTTGCTTAAGGCTGCATCATACTACTTTTGGTTCTGTCTGGAATAAGAAGTAGAACGTACTCTTACCGAATTTTTATGAAGGGTTGTACTGTATGTGTGTTTGTGTATGTGTATGTATATGTCTGTATGTGTAGCTCTGGCCGAACTCAGGCCTGAGCCCAGGTATATGGAGAATGTAGGAGAGAGAGTTGTGGGTGGAGATGTGGCTTCACCTAACTCGTGGCGCTGGCAGGTAAATTGACAGACATCATTTTGTGGAATTTGCAATTTAAAAAACCTCCCAAATAAATATTTACCAGTAAACCAACTCATTGAGCAAAAGTTTCCAAAGTTTTTTTTTTATTTATTAAATTATTTGTATCTATATTATTTTATATACAGTGTACAGTATACACACACACACACACACACACACACACACACACACACACACACACACACAGTATTTTATATGGTATGGTTTATATACCTGTTGTATATATATACCATGAAAAAATTAACATTCTCTCTCTTGTTCTCTCTCTGTAGATCTCACTGCAATATTTGTCTGGCAGTTCCTACTATCACACTTGTGGTGGAACTCTGATCAGGTCTCGCTGGGTTATGACTGCTGCTCACTGTGTTGATACGTGAGTACAAGTACAAAACTAAGTGTGGTCTACTTCTTTGTCTTTCGGGCTGCTCCCTTTCAGGGGTCGTCACAGCGAATCATTTACAACATCTGGTCTGAGTAGACATTGAGAAAATGACAGAACAGAAAGAACTTTACTAAAAGATCTCTATAATGCAATAGGATTGTAGTAAATCCTATTCAGTAAATTAACTACACTTAACTAAACTTTACTGTAAAAGTAAAAAGTAAAAGGAAATAAAATTTTTATTAGTTTTATTTGTTTAGTGCTTTAAATAGGCTTAGCTAGAAAGGAGCTGTATAGGACTTCAGTTAAATTCAGTAGATTTAGGTCTTTAATGTGCAACGAACACAAAAGGGGACCATCATCTTCTAGCCGACGCCAGATAATTACTCGTTACTATATTCAGGTTTAGCAGTCAGGAGTGAAGTACAATGTGTGTTACAGGATGTTCAACTTCAATATGAGCTCCTATAAATAGAAGACCTGAAAATGAACACAGGATATTCTTTATGGTTACAACAACAGTTTAAATATAATTTAAGAAGGATTTAAATTAATTAAAGGATTTGGTTATACAGTGTAATGTGGATAAAACAAGGTTGATATGGTCAAATGTTTTTATTCTAGTAAGGACACAGGCTGCTGCATTCTAGAGCTAAGAATATTAGAGGTAATAAAAGCATGAAATTGTATTTTTTCCCCCACCTGCACCACACAGTGACATTATATTTTCTTATTTTCTGAAATTATAAAAAAAAAAATAATAATAAAAAAAAGCCATCCAAGTGATATTACCTACATGGGATTCAAATAATAGACTGGACTCAATAATCAAAACAAGTTGTTTTACTGCTAGATATAATAGAACTGAAAACACCATCCAGTGTAACTGCATAATCAGAATGCCGGTGCAGCCTGTGGTCATAGAAGAACTTTTATTATTTTTTTTTAGAGAGAAAAGAGAGGTGTTTATTAACAATTTGTAAGCCCACATACATAAAAAGTACAGAGAGGTGCAAAAAACTATGAAAATTCATTTATAGATAATGCATATTAAGTTATGAACTTTCCTATTTTTTTTTAATGGCATATCACTATGTCTTTACAGGGCAAGAACATGGCGTGTTGTCCTGGGAGATCATGACATTTATACCCATGAAGGCACAGAGCAGTACATGACCGTCAGTGCTGTCCACATTCACCCTCAGTGGAACCGCAACAATGTTGCTGGAGGGTACGAGATCCGTTAAACTAACATTTGCCTATAAAGAAGATGAGCTCGTTATTGATACTAGCTGCAAATATTCACAGTCTTTCTGCAGTGTTTCAAATTTACTTTGTCAGTGACAAAAAAGAATTTGAATTCTAAAGCACTTCTGAACCTGAACCATAAAGTGTGTTTGCTAATACTGTAAGTTTTGGTTCAAAGGAAATTGCAGTATATTGTTTAAGGAAATTCCTGAAAACATGGAGACCTCAGATGCTCATCTGTTCAGATCTATCCTACTATCCTCCCACTAGCTCCCTACTTGCCCATTTACTTCTGATTTATTTGACAATGTCTGGCATTGTTGGCATTCCAATCAGTGGCATTCAGATGCCCTTCTGCTGTGTTATCCGAAGCATTATGGCCAGGGCCACTAATAGGACTTTTGGGCAACATATCACTGTTAATCCGCTAGGCATCCTTAACCATGTAGTTTTCATTATCGTGAGAACACTTGGAATCATTCCCATCTTCTTCTGATTGTGGGATCTACAGCTCTAAGTGCACCTTTTGCTTGCAGTTACCGAAGCTTTAAAGAAAGGGCTTTTTATGAGTGACTTGATTAGCTATTGTTCCAGATGGATGTCATTAAATCAAAGCCCACTAACCTTTCTGATTGTTCACAAGGTGAAGTCCTTCACTTCACAAGCTTATCTATTCTTTTTTTCGACCATTATACACTAGTGAGCCACCCCTCAATTTTTAATATTTAATTAAATGCAATTAAATGATGAAGGGTGGCACGGTGGTGTTGTGGTTAGCACTGTCACCTTGCACCTCCAGGGCCTGTGTTAGATTCCTGGCCAGGCTCAATTCCCGTCTCTCTGTGCATGGAGTTTGCATGTGGGTTTTCTCTGGGTACTCCAGTTTCCTCCCACAGTCCAATGACCTGCGTTCAATGCGTAATTGGGATTCCCAAATTGCCCAGGCACCCTGTGCAGGATGTCTCCAGGGATAGGCTCCAGGATAAAGCGGTATAGAGGATGAGTGAGTGGGTAAATGATGAAGATTAAATGAAAGAAACGGGAACAAATGTTTTACTGTGACAGGCTGGAAAGTGCCCCAAAGATAAAAATTGGCCAGATTTAAAAATTGGCTGTTTATGTAGCAACCTCCTTTCCCCTCTCTTCTGTTCCAGTCACTCAGCATTCAGCATCACTAGTGTACTAATAACCAGCCTAATCATCTGTCATCATCTTTACCTGTTTCTCCCTACAGTAGTTCATGGTTTCAGGATCCACAGGACACAGTGTGGCTTAACAAACAAAAAAAACATATCTCTGAAACTGGACTGCAAATAAGAAACAAAATCTTGCCAAAAATGAGAGCCAAAAAAGTCCTCCTGTAACCTTGGAGAACAATTCCACAGGAGTACATTAAAAATACAAGAAAATCTGGAAGCCAAATAAGAAGAAATGAGGGGTGGCTCATGACGTTTGCACAGTACTGTACATCCTATGGACAGAAAGTCCTGGCCCAGATGGCCTATAGAATAAAGACATTTTGTCATGTAGAAAGACTTCGGACCCTGACTGAATGAATATACTGTACATGATGAGTCATTTTTGTAAGCTGAATTATACTACAGTTAGACTTATAAATTCTGTTTATTTCCCCCTGTTCTCAGATATGACATTGCTCTGCTGCGTCTGTCTTCTGATGCCTCCCTGAACTCCTATGTGCAACTGGCTGTTCTGCCTCCCTCGGGTCAGGTCCTGCCCAACAACAACAACTGTTACATCACAGGCTGGGGACGAACTCAGAGTCAGTGAGCTTATTAAACATAATCATAATTTTATATCATTTTAGGCCTACTTGCAGTATAGCATTATTAAATGCATGATTCTAGATGGAAGATGTTATGTAATATATCATAAAAGCAGCTTTGGGTATCATTAAAATGTCAGGTATTAATGATTGTGCTTTTTCTAACCTGTTGCTGTTTTGGTAGTGACAGCTAATTCACAGGGACTTGGCAAATACTTTAATTATCTAAATCTAATATTCAAATGAATATGTCTATGCATTTTCATCTAATACGCCTCTTAAAATATATTAGATTTTAAATTAATTTGGTAAAATTAACAAGGAAACTATTCAACAGGAAAAATTAAATTATCGATCCCAACAAGTTATGGGTAACTTATACAGTATATACTGGGGTAATATAAAGATTTTTAAAAATGCTGCAGATATGACCTTAAAATTTATCTTAGGTTAAATTTAATGTTTTGTCATTCCTCCAGCTGGCGGTCAGCTCTCTGCTAAGCTGAAACAGGCCTATCTGCCTGTGGTGGACCATCAGACATGCTCAGGCAGCAGCTGGTGGGGCAGCACGGTCAAGACCACCATGGTGTGTGCTGGAGGCTACAGTGAATCCGGTTGCCAGGTCTGAGTTAAAATATGTTACTGAAGGTCTTCTGTTGTCTGGGTCGTTTTAACTGACTAAGTAAACAAAAAAAAACTTTTCTACTAATGCATGACTAAGTATCAAACTAGTCTCTATATGCATAACAGTAAATATAATGGCTCTTTCATGACCACAGGGCGACTCTGGTGGCCCCCTGAACTGCCTGGTGAATGGGCAGTACGTCGTCCATGGAGTTACCAGCTTCGTGTCATCTCTGGGCTGCAACACTGTGAGGAAACCCACTGTCTTCACTCGTATTTCAGCCTACAGCAGCTGGATCAGCAGTGTAAGTGAACTTACTGTTTAGAAATTTGTACTAAAACTAAAAAAAAAACATGCATCATAAAAGGTTAATGCACTTATTGCAATTATTGCTGCTACTTCTACTAAGTAGTTGTTAAGTACATACACAAGTACAACCTTGACAGAATCAACACTCTAGTTAGATAACCTAGCTAGCTAAACTGGGTTAAATTGTCATATTGATTTTGTGAAATTATTTAAACTCTTGGAAAATAAGTTTACCTTATAGTTTCTTTACTCTGAGAGATCATCTGTTTTAATGTCTTCATAGAAAATGACAGAAACAATGCTAATAAGTTACATTTCTCTGACCTTACTCACTATCATATCCTTGTATTTCTCTGTATTTTCCCTAATTCATTACAGATTATTGGATAAACTGGATGGATATGTTGAAGCCAGAAAGACATCTGATACACATGTCCCTTATGCTCACATGCAATTCAGCAAGAATCTGATATAAACCTCTTGTATTGGCAAAGGCAATTTTTTTCTGCAATTAAATGCCCAATGTGTATAATCCTTTACTACAATAAATGATTTAGCAAGGAAAATGTTCATTTGCTCATATTACAACAAATCTAAATTCTACAGCTGTTGTCATTTCCCAAATACTGTCAATCCAATCCTAAAAGTTCTACCAATAAATGTATCTTAAAAGAGCTACCCAAAGACACTTTCATGGTTTTCTTTCTTTAACATCATCACTAAACCCACTTAGACTTAATTAATAAACATAAACAAAAGTGTTAATTTTGGTAAAGATACTACTGTACATCATACATAATTGCAACTTTCAATATATTTTTGTGTTTAGCTAAATTTTGATAGTAGCAAATTCATTAAACAAATCTCTTTATCCATAAAAGAGATAACTGTGAACTTCAGTAATGAACGATTGTTATTTATCTTAACTTTTCAGTCTTCCTACACTTCCTATTCACTTCCTGTAAGTGCATACTCTTTATTTAGTAAATCACAGCAGTAAATCTGCAAACAGTCTGTGTCCCCAGAATTAATATCAACTGCCCTAGCTTTTTAGCTTTATTTGCTCACACAACCTGTCCACTTTTGTTCACTGGTCCTACTGTAGGTGTTTCTGTGGAGAATTGAAAGTCTCCCTCTTTGTGATGCCACATTTGAGGCTAACCAGCAAACATCTGGATATGCATGTTCTACAGTTAGATCAGCCAGACCAACAAACAGACAGAATTTCAGTCCATATTGCAATTTCATTCCTCAATGTGCATTGCTGTTAGCAAGGTCAGGTTTAATGGTTTTGTTTAAAATAATGAGCAAATGTCTGAGTAGTTATGCAAAAAAAATAAACCTATGTAAAAGGCAGACTCACGGAAAGAGCAAGAGAGAGAGAGAGAGAGAGAGAGAGAGAGAGAGAGCACAACTGAGAGCAAAATGAGAGGTTATAAAATAATAATTGTAATGTGTTCCTTGTAATACATTAAAGTTTTTATGGGTTAAGGGTCAATTAAATATATTGTATGAGATATTGCTGTAATTATATAATGAGAATCTGAGATGTGCAGATTCAGTGGTAAAAGCAATCTATGAATAATATACATTTTTAATACTCATCATGCAATCATTATACTTGCTGTAGACGTTTGTCATCAAATTTCTTACTTTTTGCAAAATCTTTTTTTGTGATCTTGAGCAAGTAAAAACACTAACCAGGCATTTAATGATGAGGTATTAAATGGTAAACTATGTTAAAATTGCAATTAAATGTTAAAACCAATGCAGTAATAAATAGCAAACTGTACCTTTTAGACATGGGCCTCTGAGTGAGCACAAAAAAACAAAACAGTGAGCTCTCTGTAAAGAATTTTAAAAAACCATGCAATTGAACTGCTTGTGCAATTTGCCTACAGAACCTCTGACTGTTATGAAGCCACTGAAATACATATTATTTTACAATGAAGCATAATATTACATGCTGCTTGACTGTGAATAATATACTGTCAGCCACTTCAAAAAGCAAAAATCTTGCTTGTACTTAATTATTTGTTGCATGCATTCAACAAGGTCCTGGAAACATTCCTTTGAACAGGCCCATATTGACATAATAGCATCACATAGTTGCTGCAGATATTCTCAGCTGCACATCCATGATGCAAATCTGTTGTTCCACCACATCCAAAAAGTGTGATATTGGATTGAGAATTGGTGACTGTTGAGGCCATTTGAGTACAGTGAACTCACTGTCATGTTCAAGAATATCAGTTTGAGATGATTTTAGCTTTGTGGTACAATCCTGCTGGACATAAAGAGATGAAAATGGTCAGCAACAATACTAGGTATTTCACAGCAGAAATCAAGACTCATCAGACAAGGAACATTTTCCAAGTAGCCTCAGTTTCCTGTTCTTAGCTTACAGGAGTCGGATCCAGGTTGTCTTCTACTGTAGCCCATCTATTACAAGGTTTGACATGTTGTGCAATCACAGATGCTTTCTGGTTGTAACAAGATGTTATTTGAGTTACTGTTGCCTTTCTGTTATCTCGAACCAATCTGGCCATTCTCCTCTGACCTCTGGCATCAATAAGGCATTACTGATGGCAAGAACTGCCTCTCACTGGATATTTTCTCTTTTTCAGACCATTCTCTGTAAACCCTAGAGAGGGTTGTGCGTGAAAATCCCAGTAAATCGCCAGTTTCTGAAACACTCAGAGCTGCCTGTCTGACACCAACAGCCTTGCCATGTTCAAAGTCACTTCTATCACCTTTCTTCTACATTTACAGTATATGTTTGGTTTGAACTTCAGTAGATCACCTTGACCATGTCTGCATTTTGTTGCTGCCATGTGATTGGCTGATTAGATACTTGCGTTAAAGACAAATTTAAAGTCTGTTAATTGATTCACAACATCAACTTGAGTTTCACTTGAGTATCACTAAAGAAACAATTTCACCTTCAAGGTTGCCAGTACTTTTTCAGTAGCACTGGGTATATACTGTACAGTAGCTGTGTTGCTAGCTAGCATTAAGTAATAAAAATAAGAAGGAAAAAAAACATCCATGATTTTTTTGGAACAACGACAAAGCATAGCAATGAATCATGTATGTAAACAAATAGCACTACAGCTCTGATCATTCTCCAACAATATATAAACAAAAAGAAAAAAAATCACATGTTCAGAGGACACCAAAACATGACATTTTAAACCACCAAGCAATTCAAAATGCACCTCAGAGAACCCAAGGAAAAAACAGTAACAGATTAGTTTTTATAAAACAACCAACAACAATAAAAACAAATTAAATATAATGAGTTCACCTGGGATATTACCTGAAAACAAAATCCATCCTTCTTTCCTTCTAAATGAATGGGTCAATGGCTTTAATAAACAGCATGTTCTTTTATTGCAGAAACTGTTAATCTTTAGGAAATCTCAACACAACAGTCCCTAAAGTTCAATACATCTAAAAACGATCCACAGATTTCAATCCTTTAGCAATCCACTATTTGCAAGCTAACAAAGAAAAGTCCCACATTAAACACAGCTCGGTAACGACAAAAACATTTTACAAATGTTTTATCGTGATAACTCTGCCAAGACTCTAAATATAGACACTTTTTTGCTAAAAAAAAAAAAAAAAACAGGCCTAGTGCCAGCACCTCTTACTATCTGCGATCCTCTTACTTAACCAAGCAGAGGAAAACCCAGCATAATGTATGTTCAGCACCATGGTCAGCTCCATCTTATGCACAGAAGGGAGTGAGGCGCCTCAACTCACTGTGGCAGCACAGCACCTACCATCCTCTTGTCATCAGCACCCAAATAAGGGATGAGCCAACATCAGCAGTGTGAGTACAATGTATTTAAGGTTAATACATGTTCTGAGCTGAGGAAGCCTTCAACATGAAACTACTGGTCTCAGCCCTGATGCCTTCTCCTGTCCAGCCTGTTGATTATAGAGATGAGAAATGTGGATCCATTAAAATATATGAATTCTTCTGAGTCACTTACTGAACAAGTTACTTACAGTAAGTCAGTAGGGATTCTAGCAGCGTTTTCCTAGGGTGTTCCACCCGAGGGTGCTCATCGAATCCTTGGACTCATGAATCTCACACAGTGTCTGTTTGGATCTGGCTATTTCACCACTTGCTAGGAGTCCGAAGGATCTGCTAAATCCCCCGGTTCAGATGAATCAATAATCACGATTTTGAGTCTCTTGTGTTTCCTAAACAACTCAGTTAGCTACTCGTTCCTATAGTACCTAGGACTCAACCGATCTGAGTAAATGAAGAGAAGGATTCATGAATCATGAGTAATATAAAGGATCCGGCTATTTGACCCGGATGAAATGATCTCTAGTCTATTTAGAGGCCACCAGGCTACATTCTCAACTACTCCTCAATGAGTGCACCACTGCAAAAAAAGAAATCCCATGCGTTTTGTAAATAAAAGAGCAATTATTTCCCCAACCTAGTGCTCCCTGTGTTCTGGCCTGCCCTCCTAAACGCTAATAACAAAAAGTACACTATAATGACTAGCAATTCCTCTTAATTCTGACTGCCTATTTAGATAATCTTGATTCGTGCCATCATTCTGTTACTCAAAGAAAGTCATCAGAGAAAGTCTTGAGTGCCTATTAACCACATTCTGTAGCAACAGCCAAAGAAAAAAAAATCTGATATCCTCAATTAGACACAGAACTCGAATCTGAAAAAAAAGTTTCATAGGAATAGAGATGTTTGTAAACGATACAACTATTAAAGTTTGGCTATATTAAAACTACATATATTAAAACTTGTGTGTTACTGTTGTGCCTTTGTCTGCTACATCTGTGGTTGCATTTTGAATTGCTTGATGGTTTAGCAGGTTGTGTTTTTGGTGGCCTCTCAATGTATTTTATATATATATGTATATACCAGGGACCAGTCTCAAACAATTACTGTCAGTATTATATACATAACACTTTTACTAAAGGCCCTAAGTGGTCATTACTAGATGAAAGTTATATTTTGTCTGTGGCTCAGCTCCCAGTTCATTTTGACCCATGCAGCTGCATGTCACAACAACAAAATGCTTTCTGGTATGCTGGACTTGGCTGTCCTTACTGGGGTCTCGGTGACCCTCTGTTTCAGGTGGATGGCCAAATTTTAATTTTTTTCTGAATTGTCACATATTATTATAATCCTCAGCAAACCTAACATTATTATTTAATAATGGAATTATTAAAAAAAAATAAACTCATGAAACAGGCCTAGACAAAAATGATGGTACCTAGTGAGGCAATCACTGCAATCAACTGTAACTGTCAATGAGACTTCTGCACCTCTCAGCAGGTATTTTGGCCCACTCCTCATGAGCAAACTGCTCCAGGTGTTTCCGGTTTGAAGGGCGCCTTTTCCAGACTGCACGTTTCCGCTCCTTCCAAAGATGCTCAATAGGATTGAGGTCAGGGCTCATAGAAGGCCACTTTACAATAGTCCAATGTTTTCCTCTTAGCAATTCCTGGGTTAGCTGTGTGTTTTAGGTCATTGTCCGGTTGCAAGACCCATGACCTGTGACTGAGACCAAGCTTTCTGACAATGGCCAGCACATTTCTCTCTAGAATCCCTTGATAGTCTTACAGATTTCATTGTACCCTGCACAGATTCAAGACACCCTGTACCAGATAAAGCAAAGCATCCCCAGAACAAACAGAGCCTCCTCCATGTTTCACAGTAGGCACAGTGTTCTTTTCTTGATATGCTTCATTTTCTGTCTGTGAACATAGAGCTGATGTGTCTTGACAAAAAGTTCCATTTTTGTCTCATCTGTCAATAGGACATTCTCCCAGAAGGTGTGGCTTGTCAACATGTAGTTTGGAATATTCCAGTCTGGCTTTTTTATGATTTGTTTTCAACAATGGTGTCCTCCTTGGTCGTCTCCCATGTAGTCCACTTCGCTCAAACAACGACGGATGGTGCGATCTGACACTGATGTTCCTTGAGCATGAAGTTCACCTTGGATCTCTTTGGAAGTCTTTCTGGGCTCTTTTGTTACCATTCGGATTAACCATCTCATTGATTTGTCTTCAATTTTCACTTGCGGCCACGCAGGAGGTTGGCTACAGTCCCATGGATCTTAAATTTCTGAATTATATGTGCAGCTATAGTCACAGGAACATCTAGCTACTTGGAGATGGTCTTATAGTCTTTACCTTTAACATGCTTGTCTATAATTTTCTTTCGAATCTCCTGAGACAACTCTTTCCTTCGCTTGCTCTGGTCCACGTTGAGTGTGGTACACACCATGTCACTAAACAACACAGTGACTACCTGGAGCCCTATATATACCACTGACTGATTACAGGATTGTAGACCTTTGATGCTAATTAGTGGACACACCTTGAATTAACATGTCCCTTTGGTCACATTATTTTCAGTCTTTTCTAGAGGTACCTTCATTTTTGTCTAGGCCTGTTGCATGAGTTTTTTATTTTTTTATATATATATAATTTCATTGAAGCATGGTTGAAAAGCAATGTCTGACTTTCATTGGTTAACATTCATAGAATTTATATTTATTGTTACTTCTATCAGATTAAAGTTATTTTTGTGACCATTCTTTCTTTCATTGACCGAACGGTACCAACAATTTTGTCCACATGTGTATGTCCATCAAAATATTTTGCATCGCTGCGAGCAGGGTTCGAACCTGCGCGGGGAGACCCCATTGGATTTCAAGTCCAACGCCTTAACCACTCGGCCATCGCAGCTGGACGAGCACCGGTGCTGCTTATCACCAATTTGGTCTTACATAGTAGCAGAGAATATTAAATTATATTAATAAATTAAAACGATTTAAGGATTTGCATATTGCGGTAAAATATGTACACTATATCTTTACTGCGTGTACCGTGTCTGTATGTAATCCAAGTATAAATTAAACTAAAATACATTGCAAGAAAATACACACAGCATTGTTTTAAATACAAACCAACAATGCACTAAACACACAGAGAGAGATCTAAACATAAGCAGTTAAACAGTTAAATTTTTGAATGCTTACTTGTTTTTCTGCAAGTGGTGTAAACACTGAAATCGTTAATTGCAGAAACGTGTTACTCGCTATTGATTGGCTAATATTATCACGTGGACGCCGTGTGACGTTGCCCAAAAAACAAGTCTCTTTCCCTTTTCCTTTACACATTCTCTTACGATTAGGTTTTTTTTTATTTATTTATTTTTGCTGAGAATTTGCTGAGTGACGCTTTTTAAATGTTAACAAAGACAGTACTGTTTTTCTTTTCATTTAGCACTTTTTTAGATTCTTCTTAAAGCTGAGAGAGAGAGAGATGAATCAGGTTCACCTCGTGACCCTAAACGAAAGCGGCATCTGTTAGTACCATGTTACACCGCAACCGATTTCGGTGTTACACCGGTAAGAAACGTAATTTCCTGTATCTCTTTAGTAGTTGAGCTATTCAGAGTTGAATGTGACGCATGTTTTATCCAAGGCGTACACTTTAATGGCCAAAGGTTTTTATGTCATAGCTTTCCATTTACAAGACCTCAAACCTGTTTCAGCATGGCTTTGCGCCAGTTATCTGTTATCGGTGTCATTGTTTCTAAAATACATAAGATGAGTCTAAATCTTAATCTGAAACATGTAAAAAAAAAAAAAATGGGACAGGGCAATTTGGAACTAGTAATTATGTGATTTAAACATAAGTGGTTAAACAGCACCATTTTTTGAAAGCTTACTTGTTTGTTATACATGTTAACTGTTTATATGATGTTAAACAGCTGGTGTTAAATAGGTGAGGAAATGTGTTATAGTAGACAAGGAGCATTCAGTAATTTCCAAGTCATTCAAAAACAAACATGGGTTGAACTGATGCATCACCAAATAGCCAAGAACTTTAAGAACATCTGTAAAAAAAAAAAATAATAATAAAAATAAAAAAAAATTTAACACTGGAAATGGGCATGAGTGTATATATATTTTGGTAAACCTTTAACAACACCATTCATCAATATATCCCCACAGATGCAAGTTAAGTCTTTACTGTTAAAAGCAGAAGCTATACATCAACACTATCCGTTTCTCTGGGCTTGGTTTCATCGGAGAAGAACAGTATGGTTGGGTTTTTCAGACCAATATGGATAAGGACCATCCAAGCTGTTCATCAGTATCAGGTGCAACAATCATCATCTGGCATGCTTTGAGAGTGTGTCAGTGTCAATTGCATGGGGTACTTCCACATCTGTGAGGGCATCATTAATGTTAAAGCATATGTACACATATATGTATGCTTCCATCCAGATGCTGTCTTTTCCAGGGATGTTCCTCCATTTGTCAGTTGGACATCAAATATTCTACCAGGATTACAAGGACATAACTGCATAAGCCTTGTGTCTGAAATGGCAGTTTCTGTATTTCATAATTGCAGTCATGGTGTTGTACTGGATATCAGCATAGTAGTTGCTACCGGCAAGTCAAAATAGTTATGCTTATGAGTTAAGTAGTGCTAATTACAACATGCTGTCTGTTTAAAAAGTTTGGTTCAGAAAAATGGATGGTATAAGAAGTCTTGTTTTTTTTTTGTGTGTGTGTGTGTATTTTTACTGAAAGAGCACACACCGGAATAGGTAACATGCAAAATTGCCATTTAAATTTTACTGTCCACTTGTCATCACACATTCATATACACTGCCTGGCCAAAACCATCATCATTTCAGAAGGGTCAAAATATTGGGCTGCATCAAGCAATGGAAACAAGCAAAGGAAACAACTAAAATAATTGAAAATAATTGGAACTGGGTTAAGAACCCTTGTAAGGTTTTACAATATTATCTAAGAAGATTACAATGTCTTACAATATTATAAAACCTTACAACCCTTTAACACATTGTCAATACCTAGAAGGATAGTGCTCAATCATCAATGTTTTGGGAGTAACATGGTCGGAAAAAACTTGAGAACTTACTGTATATTGGGTATAAACAGCTGTGTGGCCATAAGAAAACCACTTGTTAGTGAGACTACTCAGAAATAAAGGCTTTTGTTTGATTAGGAACTTAAATATTGAGCTTTGGAGCAATGGAAAATGGTAATGTGGTCCGATGAGTCCAGATTGACCATATACCATAGTGATGTTTGCATCAGGGTAAAAAGCATCCAGAATGTATGGTGCCCACTGTACAAATGTCTGGAAGCAGTGTTATGATCTGGGGTTGCTTCAATTGGTCAGGTCTAGACGCAGCTATGTTACGTAGCAATAATAAAGTCAGCTGATGACCTTAATGCACTGAATGACCAGATTATCACACTAATGGAATTTTTCCTCCCTGATGACACAGGCATATTCCGGGAATCCAATTGTGAAAGAGTTATTCTGGGAGCATGAGGAATCGTTTATACATGAACTAGCCACCTCATTCTCTGCTGCAATCAAAGTTAAAGATTACTGAATGAAATCTTAGAGTGGCAAGCCAGTGTACATACACCAATGCCTCAAAAAGTTCGCTCACAGAAACGTTCCTTAATTACGACACTGTGGTACTGTTAAAATGCATTTTCTTCATAAAAACAATACTTTTGATAGGACATGAAGTTGCATCAGGCCTCCAACCAGGCCACATTTGCTGATGTGATATTGCTTAACTATGGTTGGATAATCTACAGTGCATCTAAACATTTAAATCTTTTAATCTCATATATTTAAGATTAATTACACATGAAGGATTCCAAGTCTTTTCTGTTTTAATTTTAATGATTATGGCTTACAGACATATCCAGTATCCAGTATGTCAAAATATTAAAATATTTTCTAAAATTAATCAAAAAAAAGATTTACAATGCAGAAATGTCCAACTTCAGAAAAATATGTTAATTTATGTGCTCAATACTTGGTCAGAGGTTCTTTAGCACAAATTACTGCATCAATGCAGCATGGCATTGAGGCGATCAACCTATGTTGCTGCTGATACGTTAATAAACAACAGGTTGCTTTGTCTGTATTGTTGGTTTGGGTGTTTCTCATCTTCTTTTCGACAATATACCATAGAGAAGCTTTTGTGGTAATATCATGGTCAGCAAACCAGTTAGTGGTAGATTTGGCAGTGTGGACAAGTGCTAAGTCCTGCTCTTAAAGGTAATTGGCGTATCCATAATGCTTTCTCAGCAGACGGAAGCATGAAGTGTGCCAGAATCTCCTGGTAGTAAGCTGCGTTGATACTGGACTTGATAAAACAGTGTGCTTTTTCAAGATGGTTATTCCTTTCCTTTTCCTTTAATGTAAAATATGTAGTGGAGTATTAAATATTGAAAACAGGTTTAGATAAAAAAAAAAATTACTAAGTCGGGGGAGTACAGAAATGAGAAGAAATAGATACATAAACAATGGCTTTCAGTGTCCGCAGTGGAGGAGGACTGAAGAGGACTTCAGTACATCAACAATGGGATAGACCATCTGGTGCATCTTACTCACTATATTGCCAAAGGATTTTGGATACCTGACTATAATACACATATGTCCTTGTCCAACATACCATTTCAGAGTGTTTATTCTGTGAAGGCTTTCCACAAGATCTTGAAGCACAGCTATGGGAAACTGTCCTTTTAGCTACCAGAAAATTGAGGTTGTGCACTGATGCTTGTGGTCTTGGAACAGTAAATTGAGCAGGGGGGTTTCTGGATTAATCTGCAGTATGATGGACAAAAGATCCAATTATTGCATCATAATAAGTTGTATTAATATTAATAAAATACCTCAGGAGCATTCATGTGATCATGGTTAACTTTATTTAATATTTTAACATGCAAACTACTAAATGCTGTAAAAGACCACTGCCGCTTGTGAATTTGACCTCTCAAAATCCTCATAGAAGTCCTCTGATACATCTGAGTGTTGGGGTGTTTCTGTTAGGTATGTAAAACTTGATGTGTTAAACATTAGCATGTGGCTTATATCACTAGATGGCAGAATATCTACACTTAATATAGATATCTACACCTAACATAATAAAAATGAACAAACAAGGCCAGCATCTATATATATACTCCTGTAATACTCACCTGGACGTGTACCAATATCCTGTCCAGTTAAAAAGGATCTTTGCACCTTGGATCTTTTTTTCATTAGCCCATGAAAACACCAGTTAATTTGGTGGTAAAAACAAACACAGTGTTACAGTCATGTGTAAAAGTTAGTGCATCTTCTTTTAATTCTATGAATTTTGTGTACAAACACTTAAATGTTATCAGAATTTTAACAGAGTATTAGGCAAGTACAACCTCAAATAAATAACAACATACAACTAGACGTACATTTTCTGAAGAAAATGTGAGCGGTGCTTGATGTGCCAAACTCGGGCCTCTGGGCCTTTTATAATTACAATCTAAAGCGATTAGTTGCTAAGGTGCTCTAAAGTGATTGTTAGGGTGTGGCTTGACAGCTTCACAATGATCCTGAGAGACTGATTGGTTGCCTAAGTAAAATGAGCCTTTCTTCTCCCATGAGAATGAATGAGACATTCTTCTCCCATGTCTCTATGACAATGGGATCCACAGTTAGGTTGAGTTTCAAAGTTCCTATGGAAGTTTCCATATCAGGGAATGCAACTGAGAGCACTTCCTATTTCAATGAGGAGTACTTTCACCATAATATGTCACTGGGGCAAATTTGTGCAATTGCCAATTTAGTCCCACCGCTTAGAAAAGTCGTAGCATCCCATTCCCGAATAAGCCACACGATATGACACCGATATTTACAAGTAAAAAGCATTCAAGAGCATTCCAGTTGCCAATTCTCCCTGGAATGGATGGCCCAGCACATTCACCCAAATAACACAAAATAAAACAGACAGCAAAATTAGAAGAAGACTGAGCAAGTAAAGTTTGTTTAGAAGTGTGCCAGGAGAAATGTCTTCTGTCTAAAAAACATGTAAGTATGACTGTGGTTTGTTCAGATGTAAAAGGGCATCTAAACAAACAAACAAAGACTTCCAGAAGACAAAATGAGACCAAAGTGATCTCAAAGTTTGGCCTTGATGCCCAGAGCCATGTCTGGCGAAAAAGAGACAGCATTTCAGCTGAAACACCTCACACTCTTTGTCAAGGATGGTGTTGGAGCAGTGATAATTTGGTCTTGCAACCACAGGACCTGGGCACCTTGTAGTAAAAACGTCGACCATATATTCTTCTGTATACCAGAGCATCCCATCCAAAAGCTACAGCCCAGTTGAAATGGGTCATACAAAAGAACAACGATCTAAAGCAGTACTAAATCAGTAAATCTACATCAGAACAGCTGAAAAATAAAAGAATCAAGGTTTTGGAATGGCTTAGTCAAAGTCCAAACCTCAACCCAACTGAAATGCTGTGGTGGGACCTTAAGAGAGCTGTGCATAAACGAATGCTCAAAAACCTCAATGAATTGAAGCATTGTTGTAGAGACTGATAAAGTTATACAGGAAATGATTACTTAAAGTTATTGTTGCTAAAAGTGGATCAAAAAGCTATTGAATCAGGAGGGTACTTAGTATTGCATGCATGCTTTTTTTTTTCTTCATTTTTGTTATATAAATAATGGCACAGTGAAAAAAAAAAAGTTATATGTTGGTGTTTTCTGAGGTTATATTTGCCTACAACTCAGAGCCACTATGATCACATGATGTTTTTACACAAAAAAAACATAGCATTAAAAGAAGGAGCAGTAGAAGCTTCTCCTGATTATAAGGTAATATAAAAACCACAACCAAGACACCAGTTGGCAATAGCAAAAAAAAAATCACTTGCGCAGTTCTATACTGTAAATTGTAGGTTTAATTAATGATTAATGGCTGCCAACTAACAGTTACTGTATGTGTCTGGAGCATTCAGGTGTGTGACAAGAGGGAAATGCATAAGAAATGGATGTAGAGAAGCAGTTGTTGCGGCACATCAATCTAGAAAAGGTTATAAAACCATTTCCAAACAATTTGGGGTTCAGTGAGTATGATTATTCACAAGTGAAAAACATTCAAGATGGTTGCCACTCTTCATAGGAGTGGACATCCCAGCACATTCACCCAAAGATCAGACAGTGCAATGCTCAGAGAAACACACGAAAACAAAAAATACCAACCAAGAATTATATCTTAGACCCTACATGCATGGGCGTAAATTTCATTTAACAGTAGGGGGGACAATAAATATAAAATTTCTCATGAGCAATTTTTGAAGGGGAC
>JAQMYI010000016.1:10249622-10262122 GCA_030014275.1 Clariallabes melas
GTAGAGCCGTGATTAATGTGGGAGCGCGAGTACCTCTCATCCCTCCCCCCTGAGAGAGCTCGGCCAATCAGCTCTCTGTGCCTCCGGCTGTGAGAGGAAAACAGCATCACCCGGGGTTCGAACCGGCGATCTCCGGTCAAAGCACCTGTATATACGGTACTGTATACAAAGGGGCCCAAAATGTATACACACTTTAACAGTAGTTATCTATTCCTTTTTTTACAACTGTAATTTGATTTCATTTTATTTAATTCTGGCTCAATGTGTAGTACTATGTTTCCTCTAAAGATTTCAGTAGTCGCAGCATTGTTGATGCTGCCATGTGGGCATCAGAAGAAAGGCTTATAATTTTCATGCTGAAGTGTGTAAGCATTTTCTTTTGGGCCCCTTTATATATATAATAATTCCAGTTGCATCAGCATTTGGCAGTGAGTGCAATAGTTTGATTCACGGTTTTGGATGTCGTAACAAAGTGGACAAAAGAATATCCAACTCACTTTGTAATATGACAACTATTAATGGTAAGCAATGATCAATAATAAAAACACAGACAAGTGATTGCATTCCCTGTATAAATGACGACCAACAATTAATTGTATTATTATTTTCAGTGAGGTCATTTAAACAATTAACAAAATGCAGCCAACAGAACATTTTTTCATGAGCAGTACTGGTTAAACAGATAAGCCATTATTTCCCTGTAGATATCAGTATGAACAGAGATCGATCAAGAGAAGAGACGAAATGATGAAACTCATGTCTAAATACTGTGAGGGAAGTTTACTGTAGCTGATGAAATGGAGTGATGTGAAGGCTTCTGATAACCAAAGTATAATTCATTTCCCAATGTGAATTTTGAAATGTTTATCAATACCACAAGTGGATTATTTTTACCACAAGTGGTATGTTTGCAGAGGTGGATACTTTAAAGCTTTAAAAATGGTTTTCTCTCTTGTTACTTTTGTTTTAAACTAGGCATTTAAAGTATAACTTTCCTTGTGGTTGAGAAATCTAAAAAAGTGAAACATATTTCAGATGTGTAGCGTAGTCAAAGCAGAAATTGTCTTTGTGAAGTGTTTTTCCAGGCAACCACAAATACTGAATTGCATGGCAATGTTTAATAGAAATTATTATAAAATTGTAAATATTGATTAGAGCTGCACAATTAATTGCATTCAAATAGAAATCGCAATTGTTCTATTATTAAATCGCTAAAGACTGCAATTTATTGCAGGTAATATATATATAATAGGTTTTTTTTTTAAATATCTTTTTGAGGTAATAAATAAATGTTGGCAAATATTAATGAGATCATTTGTGCCATAATTTGCAGTTAAGATAAAGAAATTTAAATACAACATGACAAATGTAATAGTTACGTATCACAGTTTAAATTGCATTCGCAAAATTATTTAAAATAATCCCAATTATTTATTTATTTATTTATTTATTTATTTATTTATTTTAAATCGAATCATGCAGCCTTGATATTAATACAACAATGTAAGCATTGTTCAACAATCAAACTACATGATTTTGTGAAAACTGGCTTGACTTACCCCTCTGGTAATAGGTGTCCGGTATAATCAGAAGTTGCCCTGTTGTAATAAAGCTGTGAAGAACTGTTACTGAAACACCGCCTTTGACGCATGGTATTGTTGAACAAGCCGTGTGCCCAATTTTTGGATACATTTTCCATTAGAAACTCCACCGTTTTCATATTAATCTGCCCAAAGGTTCTCAAATAGTATGTCATCGTCCACTTCCAAACAGACCAAGCTCTGTCTCTGTATTTTTCTTTCTGTATTTTTCAGAAAGACTGGTGCGAACATGAGCACTCAACAGCAGCTATGTTTATATGCAGAGCTCTTACACAGTTGCATATGCACTGTATGCAATCGCCATTAATAATCCACTTTACATCCTGTTTTGAAAGTTGAAGAGTTATTGCATGTACAGATCAATTCTGTTTGAATAGCTGAGACAATATTGATCTGGGTCATTACGCAGTGCTGACCCTTTTCCCAGGGAATTGACCCACCTGCTGCGTCTACTTATCTTTTAGTTTGGGGTTGGCCTTTGGCATACTTCAGTCTAATTATATAAGAAAAAAAATCTTGAGATTAAAAATACAAACTGCAAATTAGTGAGGTTTTACACATGCATTGCATACACACTGTACTTTTCTTAAAAGGTGAGATCGTGTATCAGAAAGAGTAAAACAATGTGATTTAATCGTTACTTTCACTGCATGAGTTTTACATTGTTTTCTATCAAGTGTCCTTTAGTGTCATACACACAGTGGGTGCCAGACCAACCACTAGTGAACATACACTGTACAGTATGCAGCTTTGACCCTAACCCGAACCCTAGTGAGTCTGGTTCCTTTTGAGATTTTTTTTCCTATTGTCATCTCAGGGAGTTTTTCCTTGCCGCCATCGCCCTTGGCTTGCTCATCATTTTTTAATCTTACATTTTCTAATTTATTTCAATATATTTTTTAAATTCTGTAAAACTGCTTTACAACAATGACCAATGTTAAAGGAGTTGCATTGAAATTTAATATACTGTATGATATGTTTTTTAGTGCACAAATGCATGTTTTAGCCTATCAGATGTCTCCAACAAATTCAGCCAATCACATGAAAGTAAATTAGAGGGTATGATTGAATGATTGACTATGCTGTATTACATCTGTGGCACAGTGTGACTACACAAGAATTTAAAACTCAAATATGAATAACTAATATGTCATCATGCACAGTTGGAATGGTCTTATCACACTGGTCCTCAACTCCAGCCCTAGATGAACACCTGCCTTGCTCATTTGAGTGTTTTCCCTGCTCTATCAAACCCAATTAAATTCAGAAAAGGCTGTTAATTAGTTGATTAGTTAAATCAGGTGTGCTGGGAGCTAAGAAAACACTATGTGCAGGGCAGGTGGGCCTCCCGGACCAGGTTTGAGGACACACACTCACATATACACACATAAGGGATAATTTGGGAACACCAGTTAGCATAATCTGCATTTCTTTTGGTCTGTGGGAGAAAACTGAAACCCACCAAGCACAGAGAGAACAGGCAAACTCAACACATGCACACAGAACTGAGGCAGGAATCGAACCCTGACCCTGGAAGTACAGTGCTAACCACTAGGCCAACCTTTAAAACAAAGTTTAAATATATTTACATCTAAATATATTATTTATAATATATTTAAAGTACAATTAATAGCACTGAAGTCCCTCACGACAGTACGTGGCAGAAGCACTTTAAACGATGTTAGGCTACTATGTATTTTCGTTGATAATTAAATTTAAGGTGTATTTCGGAGTCAAGAAATAATAAAAAGATTACCTTATAATTACGTGAGTATTAATTGTCCTGCCTCATGACAGTTGCACATAGTTCCAATACAAAATGTGTAAAGAAAAACAGACATCAGACATGTCTTGTCTAATTAATTGTTGATTAAATGGTACATTTTATGTTTTTTATAAGTTATTATTCTTAAATTATTAACAATATTCCTTGAATCCTAAACATTTAGAAAACTTAAACCAGTGGCTTTGTGACAAGGTTATGAAAAAGCTATATCATGTGTGTCCATTTAGGTAACAGATGCAAGGGGGAAAAAACTGTACATGGAAAAAAACAGGATGAATCATTTTAATTGCAAATGGCATACACTGTCAAACTGGTAAAATAGCCATAGGTGAACAGTTTTGCCTTAGGGGTTACAGTACATTCTATTTATTGATTTACATGTTACACTGGTGCAAATAAATTTTATTAACATGAACTTGAATGTTGTAGCAAACATCTTTACTGTTTCTGAAACTTGTATTTTATTTTGATTAAAATATTGCTGTTGCTCAAAATTAAAATTACAATGAGAAAAAGGCACAGGGTGGTTACAAACAAGATATTTGTTTTGGATATTTTTGGTTTGCTGCCAAGGCAATTTTGAGGGGCTCAAGATGTCACACGTAACATTTCTCAACATAATTTCTCAACAACATTAACCAACATACAGTATACTGTACACAGACAAGATTGGTCACTTTGCATCAATTAAAATACAGTGTAAATACAAGTAAAGTGAATTGGCATTTTGACTAAACTACTCTAATGACCTGTACAAATTAGTAAAGGTACACTGGCTAGATCGATTTCAAGTTGCTTTTGAATCTATAAAACACTCTTGGCAGGCCGTGGTAACACCAATCTTAGTGCAATGTCGATAACACAAGCTGGCATGTATGAGAGAGGGATCCAGAGGAGTTTTGCATCCCAGCCAGCACTGTACCGGGTTCTTGGGTGAGCAGCGTACAGAGCGTGCTCCATGCAGTTGGTCACTTTACTCAAATCAGCATCACAAATAGCATTCATAATCAACCTCTGTACCTTGACGTCTGAAGCAAAAAAAAAAAAAAAGGAAAGAAACACTGATTAAGAATGGTCAGTGTTTTAGAGGCATCAAAGACCATCTGCTAATTTGAAAGCGGGTGATTAAACATGCAGGGCTGCTAGGTGTCAGCAAAATTTCCATCAAAAGAAGCACACAAGAAACTGAGACTAGACCATATTTTGAATCGGAAAAGGAATGCATTTTAATCCTTTTTTCAGCCTTGGTGTGGAAGTTGTTTATCCTGGTGGGCATGCATTCCTGATTTTCTATTGTTGCCTGGTTTGGTCATATACGATAATTCCCCCTCTGTCTCTTTCAATCTTTACAATGTACAGTTCTGAACATCATCATCACAGATACACTGTCTGCTCTCAACTGTTCCTATTGTTTGTCAAAGTTTCTCTCACTCACTCACCATCTATACCACTTTATCCTGTATTCAGGGTCACGAGGGGCCTGGAGCCTATCCCAGGAGACTTAGGGCACGAGGCAGGGTACACCCTGGACAGGGTGCCAATGTATCGCAGGGCACACACACACATACACACACTCATTCACACACCATGGGCAATTTGGGAATGCCAGTTAGCCTAATTTGCAGGTTTTTGGACTGTGGGAGTAAACCGGAATACCCGGGGGAAACCCACCAAGCATGAGGAGAACATGCAAACTCCATGCACACGGAGACGGGAATCGAGTCTGGCTGGGAATCGAACCCGGACTCTGGGGGTGCAAGGTGACAGTGCTAACCACTACACCACTGTGTCGCCTGTCAAAGTTTCCGTTTGTAAAAAAAGTTCATTTGAAGTCTTTGCAAATGTATTAAAAATAAAAAAGGAATAAATCACATGTATATAAGTATTTGCAGCCTTTGCTTAATACTTTGTTGAAGCACCTTTGGCACCAATTACAGCCTTAATTAAAGTCTTTACAAGCTTGGCACACCTGTTTTTGTGCAGTTTCTCCCATTCTTCTTTGCAGGACCTCTCAAGCTGCATCAGGTTGAATGGGAAGCATCAGCGCACAGACATTTTCATATGTCTCCAGAGATGTCCGGGTTCAAGTCTGGGCTCTGGCTGGACCACTCAAGGACATTCACAGTGTTATCCCGTAGCCACTCCTTTGTTATCTCGGCTGTGTGCTTAGGGTCGTTGTCCTGTTGGAAGTTTGGTTGCAGATTTTCATCAAGGATATCTCTGTACATTGCTGCATTCATCTTTCCCTCAGTCCTGACTAGTCTCCCAGTTTCTGCCAGTGAAGAACATCCACACAGCATCATGCACCACTATGCTGCTACCACCATGCTTTACTGTAGAGATGTTATTGACCAGGTGATGAGCAGTGCCTGGTTTCCTCCAGACATGATGCTTGGCATTTAGGCCAAAGAAATTCATGTTTGTTTCATCAAAATGGAGAATTTTGTTTTTCATGGACTGAAAGTCCTTTAGGAGCCATTTGTCAAATTTCAGACAGGCTTTTAGGTGCTTTTTACCAAGGAGAGGCTTCCACCTGGCCACTCTAACATACAGGCCTGATTGAGTGCTGCAGAGATGGTTGTTCTTCTGGAAGGTTATCCTCTTTCCACAGACTAACTGCTAGAGTGGGTTCTAGCAGTTGCTGAAACATCTCACGGATGATCAGTGGAAACAGGATGCACTTGAGCATAATTTTGAGTGTTATGGCGAAGGCTGTTAATACTGATGTATATGTGATTTTTTTTTTTTTTTAAATAAATCTCAAACAAACTTATTTCATGTTGTTCTTATGGGGTATGTTTTGTACAATTTTTTATGAAAGAAATTAATTTAATCCATTTAGGAATAAGGGTATATCCAAAATGTGGAAAAAGCGAAGCGCTTTGAATTTTTTCTATGCATGTGTAACTTTTAAAAAATTTATTATGTGACTAAAACCTACTAATATACATTGACAATTAGGTTGACTATTAGTTAACTCAGGAAGCAGGTGTTGTGGCTACATGGTTCTTTTTACTATGGTATCCTCTAAAAACCATTACAATTGAGGTAGAAATTAAACATGGGTGAGTTAGACATCCAAGATACTGTACTGTAGGTTAGTTATTTAAACTTATATTTTAAGGTGTGTCTCTTAAATATAATACCATGTATACTTACACTTATCCAGATATTTTTCTCCATAACTTTCTTTCATGTCAGGTGTCAGTTTGTTCCACAGACGATGCAGTTCCTGTTCGAGTGGTTCTAGGCTTGTCACCTGGGTCTTAAAGAACCCAGGTTCTATTATACACACTTTGACTCCAAAATGTTGAATGTCCCTCCTGAAACAACGATTTAAAATATTTGTATTCATGATTAATTTACAGGACCATCTAATTTTTAGAAAATACAAGTATGAGGGGCATTCAAGTCAAACTAGGACTTGTAAATGAAGGCTTACACCAATTGACATTTGCAGAAGACTTTCAGCACAGTACGGTGATGAGACTCTTAGCCGCAGTAAAACATTTGAACACCACCTGAACATTACAGGAACTCTAAGCTGTGAGTTATTGCCACATCCCCTGACCTCACTCAAAGCCATTTCCATATGTTTGGGTCATTAATGGAGTTCTGAGAGGCCTGTGTTTTAGACATAAAGCAAGCAGTCTGATCACAGCCCCTGCATACTGAGAAAACTTTCTAACTTGATTGTATTCATAACTGTGCTTGGCTATTCTGCACAAGCAAAAGTCCCGTTTAGACTTGGGACACACCTCGTAATTCTTTATCTGGCAATATAGAATGAGTTGGAGGACACGCTTGCAGTAAAGATAGAGTTATGGCTATACAGACAGTCAATACTTCTTTTAACTGCTATCTGGATTTGAACTCAAAATCTTCTTCGAGTTGTGGCTGCAGAAGCATAAAGGAATACTTCAGTGTTTTTTAAGCTTATCATTTTACTTTATCAGTAGGATATGTGTGATTATTGTATACATTAATTGCAGCATGGCGAAAAGAATAATTGAGGTTAGCGGTCATGTGTCAGTAAAACCAAAAAAATACAGCCTAAACAATATTAGGGTTCTTAAAATAAGCCATCAGAAAGAAAATCTTACCAAAGGTATGTTCTTACTCACTCTTCATCGGGGGGCCTGGAGCCTAGTCCAGGAGACTTATTGTAGGGCACAAGGCGGTGTACACCCTGGACGGGGTGCCAATCCATCACAGGACACACACACACACACTACAGGGGCAATTTGGGAACTCCAGTCATTCTAACCTGCATGTCTTTGGACTGTGGGAGGAAGCCCACCAAGCACATGAAGAACATGCAAACTCATTGCACACAGAGGCACATACTGACACCGGAACCGGTCACTGGAGGTGCAAGGCGATGGTGCAAGCCACTGTGCCACCCCTGGAGCAATATGTTTACATTTAGTACATTTACTGACTGTCCAAACAAATGTTCTTAGGGTTCTATAAAAATGTGAGAATTAAGATGTTCTGGACGTTCTGAAAACTGGATGATAGGATAATCATCTTTCTTTACGTGTTGATGTAACACAGTTTAAAAGCATATAATGACTGTTCACCGGCCTGTTTTAAAATATTTTCTGTAAAAAAAAAGGATCCTCTCTGTTTATAAAAGCAATAAGGATTTTCATAGCCATGTTTTAACATTTCTTTTTGCTCTACCATTTAGGTTAATATAAAGAAGGTGTTGTCAATACCTGAGGCAATCTGAAAAGCATTCCACTGCAAACTTGGAAATGCAGTATCCACCCCCGTTGGCTGCCACCCTGCCCAGAACTGAAGCCACGTTAACAATTCGGCCCCGGGCTTTCTTGACAAGTGGCAGAAAGTTCATGGTTGTCTCGATCACACCAGTCATGTTGACCCTTAAAGTGCTCTGGAAATCCTCAATCTGCATCCACAACGAAGGACCCATGGGCAACGAGCGTCCTGCATTGTTCACGATTCCCCACAATCCTGACATTGCAATAAGCACAAATCTGTTGAGAACTTAAGTAAATGCTTCACCCAAATATAACAATGAAGGTAACAATGACGTACAGTAAACTGCAAAATCCCTCTTACTTAAAATTTAATCATTGACCTATCACATGATTCACAACGCCAGCAGGAACCCTAGCATTGTCTTTCACCCAAAATAAAATTTATACAAGGTAGGTTTTCACTGGACTTAGACTGACCTTAGAACGCAAAAAGTTATTTTTGAAAAGATGAGAATGTTGAATGAATGACACAAAACACTGATGCAAATACACCCTCAAAACAGCAGGATATCAACATTTACTTAAAACATTTATCCCGCTTAATATCCATTCACACAACATTTGATCGGTGGTCCCTTAATTTTATAACAGTGTTTAGAAACCCCAGCTAGAGAATTGGACAAACACAACAGCGTCCCCACACACAGTCTATCTCAGGTATCTTATATATCATGTCATATTATCTCTCTGTTTAATATTCTCTCATAAATATTCTTTTGAACTGCATCATGGCTTCCAAAGGCAGCAAAAAAAGTATCAATTTAATTACAAGTGAAACAAAAAGTTATTAAACGTCAGAAAAGGTGGAAAATCAGTGAATAGTATTGCTCAGCATTTACTGTACACATGTCACACTTGTACACGGCAGCTACTGTACACTGTAGCAGAGGCATTGTGCCCATTCAAATTGAAAATCATCTACTCCCTCAGAATCTTCAGATTAGACAGCTGTAGAAACTGTTAAGTTCTTTCAACATTTGTTTTTAACATCAGATACTTTTATTAGCCTTATCCAATTTTGAATCCAAATGTGCTTTTCTCAATGTTTATATTCTCAGCTGAAATGTATTCTCGTTTGAATAATGCACAAAAACTCTCTCTCTGTTTGGCTCCTTCCTCCACCTGCTGAGCGATGCGTAGTTTCGGCGCACCTGTGTGGCTGAAGGAGCCAAAAAAGTCCTTTAAAAAAAGGACTTTTCAAAAAAGCCTGGAGAATTATTCAGTATTTAAAAATACAAGTAAGTCTGTCTCCTTGGAAGGCTCAAGATTCTTGCAAAGTGCTATGTGCTACTGGCGAATGTATGTCCTGTACTGTACTGTAGTTTCAAACATTATGGTAATGTGATCTTTTAAAAATTTTGTCTAGTAGTTGTGCCAAGACTGAGACTTGTATTGTGGGGTTATAGTGTTACAGTATCTTTTTGTTCAAATTATTATATAATATGGTGTTCATACAACATCCAAATTCCATAACATCTTATATATTTCACACAATGTATTGTAGACATTAAGCAATGCCTGACTGAAAATTAGTAAAAGTGAAAATCTTGAACAATATTTTCTTTACAGCTAGTCAGCCTACAGGTCTGAGTCATAGCAAATAATTGATAGAATGTTCTTGGTAGTGATGCCAGCAGAATTATCAGTATCATGGTTAAGGTGTTGGTCCTGTTTCGAGCCAGGACTGCCACTGTTGGACCCTTGAGCAAGATCCTTCACCCCCAAGTGCTCAGATATCATCAGGCATTAAGCTGACAACCCGACCTGCCACAGAAACGATGGATATATCTCCAGGGTGGGGAGTATCCGTCGCCCATTGTGCCAGATGGCACATGGACGGATCCCAACCCCTAACTCTACTTACACCTAATGCAATATTATACTGTACTGTTGCATGAGGGTGACAAGTACTTTTATATATTTTATATATATTTTACAAGCAAGTACTTTCTTAATTTTACTTAAGCAGAAAGATGAATGGTGGTCTACAAAAGTGCTTGTTCTACCACTGTGTTGGTTTTGCCCAAACTGTCCCAATGGATCAGCCACCACTTTTACCCATTTACACTTTACAATTTGTTACTTAATTATTCACACTGTGACATGTCAGAACCCATTTACAATTTCTCAATCTTAATACTACTATGTACTAGGAGTGTATTATTAATTATACTCATAGTCTCTCACCCACCAAAGCTACTCTGTATAAGTGACCACAAGAAGTCTTCTTACAGTTGATTTAACAGTCTGGTACAGTATTTAGGAGCTTTGTGTAGAGGTTCATATCAGTATGATAAATTAACTACTAAGTCCTAGTGTTGTACACTAACCTCTGTCTCCAACCTCCTTCTCTGTCCATTTCACAGCATTCTGAATGCTAGCTGTGCTAGTAACATCCAGTATACAGGTCCTCAGATAAGGCCCGGTCACTCTCTTCAGATCATCTGCGCCTTTTTCTGTCAAGCAACCGGCCAACACACGGAAACCACGTTTGTCCAGTTGTTTACAAAGCAGGTTTCCAAAACCTGAATCACAGCCTGTGACGAACACATACTTCTCTTTGATTTTGTCGATTTCCAGGCTGTCACGGTACAGCCATATCAAAGCCCACAACAGCACAAAGCCACCGACAGCATACAGGACCAGGTGATCCTTACTATATAAAAGGAAAAGAAATGCACATAATTTACACTATGTATACTTACAGTATGTGTATTTACAGTACCTTCTGTCTAGACATGTGAGAATGCAAAAACGTACTGTCTTGTGACATGTACAACAGTGTTACAAGATCTTGAAAAATTCTTCAGCAGAGCTTTTCCTTGTACTGAGAAAAATAAATTTTTCCAAAACAATTTTTTCATGAAAATATTTATGATAAAAGGTCAACTGTATGCATAAATTTTTATGGAAAGTGTAAGTGCCAGGAAGTTGGATCAATTTCACACTGAGACAGCTTTGGATAGACGTCCACTGATGTCTCTCTCTCATAGTTAGAGCCTTATTGTAAGCATGAAATGCTTGTAATTTTAAACATTTTAAATGTTTATTAATGGAAAACATCTCTCTCTCTCTCTGTAGTTTACAGGGGACTAAATGCTATGAGGTTGTTATTATGTTGTGGCCACACCATAGTATCTTGTCGTAGTATCTTCGTAAGTCGGGGCCACAGAATATTTTTTCCTCTAATGTCCCCAGAGGGGCTCCATAGTACAGCTTAGACAACATTAGAATTTGTCTTTAAATTACAAAGGCATGCAAAAATAATTACCAAGCATATTTTTTACTCTTTCCTACCCGATATATTCAAATATTAGCTCCATGTCCATGGGGGGATCCTGAATGATGCAGGTCCAAATAACAACTGTAGGGGGAAATAACATATCAAATAAATGTGCTTTTAAAAAATAAAATGAAAAAAAAAAAAAAAGATTTTAATACACATTTCTCATGCAATCACACTATTTCTTTGCAAGTTTTATATCATTAAAAAATAAATCTTTTTCTACCACTTTTATGGCAATGCTTCTGCTCCCAGCACCTAACAGTTGTATGTTTGTTTTGATCCCTTGCAGGTCTGGTGTAAAAATTACTGCAATGCCCCTATTGTTCTTTCACATTCCTCCTTTTTTCAGATTGGAATGAATGATAGAACAACTGTGACATTACTCGCTCTGGCAGCTGTGCAGCATCTTTTCCGGCTGTTGAGCAATCACACATCGTATTTACTTGAGAAAATGTATTTTTAGCCCAAGGCTGTAGTGAAGGCTAAACGCACGAGAAGGTTTTTAAAAGTTCTGGAATAGCGTTTACTCACCTCTGACTTGCTGACAGCTTTTCTAAAGTTATTCCTAGAACAGCGTGTCAACAGGTCGGGTTATTTATTTTGTTTTTGTTTTTTCATTGTTTTGCCAGATAGTGTGTTGCTCTGCTTAATCAGTATTTACGGTACCTCAAATGTCTACTGTGACCAATCACGTGGATATACGACGATTTATGAAGCTTGAAAATGGCAACCCTCCTCCTGTCAGTAGCATGGATTTATGGGCGGGGGCTAAAGCAGCGAAACATGACGTTTTTTTTTTTTTTTTTTTTTGGTTTGCGCATGCGTGATGAGCGTGGGTATTAGAGACTGATGATAGGATGAATTTATAGAACGCCTGTTAAAGAAGACCTTGTACACAAAGTGAGAAGAAAAAAAGGCATAAAAATGTGTTCTTTTATATTATTATAAGGCCAGCCAGGTCTGAAGTGATGTGATGTATAGTTTTTATAATATTTCTTTCCTAATTGAAATGCATGATGAATGGTTCAGTTCTTTGAATA
>JAQMYI010000016.1:10275759-10291440 GCA_030014275.1 Clariallabes melas
GGCGGGACGTTCCACCGCTCTGTGTTCCCGACGCTTTGTGCGCACACACTCACCGGTATTGGGGTATATGAAAAATTTATATAATTAAAAAAAAAAAAAACACCGGTATTCGGTATGAAAAGGTATACCGCCCAGCCCTAACGGAATGTATCAGTAGGCAGCACCATCATATCATCAATATGATTCACAAGAGTTACCCACAGTACGCAGCACATATGACAGTCTGAAATAAATGGCTGACGAAACAATGGAGCAATGTTAGGCAACCTGTTTTGTATACAGTATATATATAATACAGAAATCCCTTTTGTGGCAGGTGTGTGTCATACTTGTGTGACAGCGTCAACATCAATTTTATACCATACTGTGAGGTAATAATATATCCTCATTTGATTACCAGATCATCATTAGATGGAGGATGTACTCGGGCGGAGACACGGGTAAACCTCTAGTATTAACATAATATACCGTCAAATGAGTATGAGTATTGCTGATTGGCTGAAATATAGTGTTGTGAGGAGATCTACACCAGTTTGTTTGTAGAGCCAAGGCATTGAACAAACACCGGATTTTTATTTTTCAAGTGCTTTTCAGCCAGCTAGCAGGTGATATTCACTGATTTAAACAAAAAAATGTTTTGAGTTAGAATCACTGACCCGTCCTTCACTGCATGTTATAAAGTGCAAAGGTATTTGGGATTCAAGCTATGTTTTTTATTTTTCCCACTGCTCTTAGGAAAATACGAAGTTTGAGGGAAAAGGTTAAGAATAACATTTAATTTCACAATGTCTGTCTGGCTTTGTGTAGCAGTGAAATTTTTTTCGCAATTATGTTAGGCAAAGTTTATTTCCTTGGAAACAGACTGTGTATGTGTGGGTACAGATGCTGACTGGAAGAGGAAGAGGAAGATGGCAGAAATCACACAGGCTTTGAACGCAACACCGGTCGATGTGGCCACGCTGAGGAGGATGGCCATCAGCGAAGGAGGGCTCTTGACCGACGAGATCCGCCGCAAAGTCTGGCCTTGGCTACTGAACGTCTCTGTAGAGAACATCCCTGAAAAACTTGGTACGGTGTGAGTTTCTTAAAATAAAATATAGTTTGAAATTCCTTTACGATTGATGCACTACCAGTCAAAAGTTTGGACACGCTTTTTAATTCCATGATATTTTCTGATATTTACTTATTCCTGCACTGTAAAACAATGCTGAAGGCATCGAAATATGCATAAATTTTCTTTGGACAGTTGATATTGAGATGTGTCTGCTACTTTCGCTCTCATAAGCCTTCATAACGTCTTTAATCTGAGGTGCTGTTTGTAAATTGGTGATCTTTGAGGCTGGTAACTCTAAATTAACTTCTCCTCTGCAGCAGAAAAAAGTTTTGGTCTTGCCTTCCTGGAATGGCCCTTGACAGGTTTTGCAAATGCTGCATTTGACAATACTGTTCTTGCAAGAACTATTCCAGAACAGCTGACCTTTATGTCTTAAAACAACAACTGACTGTTTTTGTTGTTTTTAATTTTTATTTCATCATTTTGAAATCTCCAGTATTGTTCTAGAATGCAGGAAAAAAACATCCATACTTGTGTCCAAACTTTTGACTCGTACTGTAGGTATTTGATGTGTCACAAAAAATGTTTTCTCTCCAGACGAAGTGGATAGAGAGAATAACAAGGACTATAACCAGGTGCTCTTGGATGTGCAGAGATCCCTGAGACGCTTTCCTCCAGGTCAGTGATGCAAACATGCTCCCACGCCCCATGTTAAAGAGTGTGTGATGATGGCTTGATTGTCAGGTATTGCAGTGAGCATTTACTCTGCTGGTCCCCGTGTGCAGGTATGCCTGATGAGCAGAGGACAGGACTGCAGGAGGAGTTGATCGACATCATTTTGCGCGTGCTGCAGAAAAACGCCCAGCTGCACTATTATCAGGGCTATCATGACATCGTGGTCACCTTCCTGCTGGTGCTGGGAGAACGCCTCGCCACAGCGCTGGTGGAGAAACTCTCCACACACCATCTCAGGTTGAGGAGGGTTTTCGTACAAATGCATTTTAGATGTCATACTTAATTAGCTTTTTTGGGGGGTGGGGGCAGGGATAGCTTGGTGGTTTAGGTGCCGGACTGCTGATCAGTTGGTCCCTGGTTCTAGCCCTGAGCCACTTTTGAGCAAGGTCCTTCACCGTCAACAGTTCAGATACAAATAACAAATACTCTTCTAGAATTTCACTGCAAACTTTTTGTAACACACATCTCATTTACCACTGAGGTATTCAGCTTCGAGAAGAAAGGTACACGAGGAATGGTTAGACTCTGTAGAGCTGACAGGAAGTCTATAGTAACTCATTACCTGTGGTGAGCAGAAAAGCGCCCCAGAAAATAGATCCTGAAGTGCATGGACTACTCTCCACTCCTATCAGATAAAAACCGACTCTGAGGCTACTGTGGACTCACCTGAACTCGACAGTTCAATATTAGAAAATTGTCACCTAATCTAATGATCTGGATTCCTACTACAGCGTGCAGATGAGCCCACCTGGTCGGGTCTGATTTTGGCAACATGAATCCATGTACTCTTGAATTGATAGGTCCGCTGTGGGGACCCCAAACTAGATGGATGTGTGTCACCTGTGAAACCACTATTGCTGATTAATCTATATCTATATCTCTATATGTAGAACAGAAATTCTGTTTCTTTGTTTGGCAAATGAGCGGTGGCCTTTTTATTTTTATTTATTTATTTATTTATTTTTATTTACACAGGTACAGTAGTTTCATCACAGGCGTGTCACAGGCAGCGCCATCATATCATCAATATAATTAAATGCACTTCAGGATCTATTTTCCGGGGTGCTTTTCTGCTCACCACAGATAATGAGTTACTGTAGACTTTATTAATTAATTATCTGAATTTCTGGATCTGGATTTCTACTACAACATGTAAATGACCCCATCTGGTGGCAACTGGAATCCATGTACTCAACCTGCCTTGTGTTGAAAGTTCAGGCTAATGCTTGTGGTGTAACAATGTGGGGAATGTCCTCTTAGCACACGTTGGCCATGTTAATACAAACAGGTGTAAAGCTTCAACACCATTCCTGATATACTAAACTTTCTGTCTTATGGGACTTATGCTATTTGAATTCACCCAAATGAGGATGGGTTCCCTTTTGAGTTTGGTTCCTCTCAAGGTTTCTTCCTAATGCTATCTTGGGGAGTTTTTCCCCTCAGCACCGTCGCCCTTGGCTCATCCGGGACAATCTGATTTCTAGAATTTATACATATTTCCTTATGTTTTTCAAACTTATTTCCACATATGATTGATTTCTAATGGGTTTATTAGTTTGGTTAAAAAAAAAAAAAAAAAGAGTATTACATTTACACTTGTATTAGAAATTTTATTTCAAGTAAGATTTTATATTAGAGAGCCAACATGTGTTTTTTTTTTTTTTTTTGTGTTACAGGGACTTTATGGACCCAACCATGGACAACACAAAACATATCCTCAACTACCTTATGCCGATTATAGAGCGAGTCAACCCAGAGGTGTACGATTTCATGGAACAGTGAGTAAATCTGTTGCATACCATGTATATGTGTATATATTATGAGGTATTTTAATTTCTGGAAATTTTAACGTGCCAGAAACATTTTCATCAGAGTTGATTGTTGTGTTGAGATTGTTTAGGACTGTTAAGGTGAATTTTTAGTCATGACAGTATTGTCAAACCATTTCTATATATGCAGCATATATAGAATTAAGCTTGAAATTAATAAGCCTTAAAATTATGCTTACTATAATGTTAAAATATAGCAGAAGTTATGATTTCCCTGATAATAAAGTGCTGCACAATTAATCATATTATGGGATATGGACCGTGCAATTATCTAACCACAAAAGGCTGCAATTTATTACAGGTCCTATGTACAATGTCCTATGTAGAATTTGTCAATAATTAAAATATTTGTTTATTTTTCAAAATAACTTTTTTGAGGTGCTAAATAAATACGATGGATGTTCAAGTTAAACCGGGACTTTTGATTGTGCAGAATAACAAAGCACAGTTATGAGAGTTAAAAACTACCTTTACTTGAAACGCTGGCCTCCCAGGAAGTCCTGTAATAGCCCAAGGGACGTCTTTTCCACAAATTAGCAACAAGTCATCTGTCAGTTTTCATGCATTCTACTTGCTCAGTGTTCATGAGTGTTTGAAGTCTTCTGTAAATTTTTACGCCTTCATTCATGAGAAATTTCATTGGTCAAGTCCAGGTTTGATTTGAATGCTCCTCGTGTTGTCAAACATCTTGTTAATGTGATTATTTCTGTTATTGCTTCCTGGTAGCCTAGAAATTTTTTTAATATTAAACTGTACATTTAATTGTTCTATATCTCAGTCTAAATCATATTTGTAATACGTGTCAAAATAATAACCGTTTTTTTTTTTTTTTTTCAATCAAAGCATGTAGTTCTAGTTATATGGTTCTTACCGAAAGCTATATATTATAAATTATATATTATAATACGTACTGTATATTACACTTTATATTATATATACAGTAATATTTCCTATATTATGGTTATTTAACGTTAAAATACGAATGGCCTCTTATTTCTTTATCTCTAGAGCTGAGGTTGGCACCATCTTCGCCCTGAGCTGGCTCATCACCTGGTTCGGCCATGTTTTATCAGATTTCCGCCATGTAGTACGGTTGTACGATTTCTTCTTGGCCTGCCATCCACTGATGCCCATTTACTTTGCTGCTGTGGTGAGTTCATTCAGCTGAATGTTTCTATAGTTAGACTTAAACAGTGCTCTCTTGTTCAGGATAGGTATTCTTACTCTGCTATTTTAGGTAAGCAGTTGCAGGGTCATATGTTGTGGGCTCTTATTAAGCTTTTGACAGAATTTAATGTACAGATATTTATAGCATGCTCTTCCAGCTTTGGTAAACATAGGGACTTTGCACATTTATTTAGGCTTTTACAGTATTATCAATATTTAATTAGCCATTATCAGAGAGTGCTGCTAATAGATATGGCATCTGCATTTTTTTTAATTATTATTAGAGACAGACAAAAACTAATAACTAATATGTGAGAGACTCATTACATGCAATAATCTCATGTTGCCTCAGGTATCTAAGGAATTAGAACAATTCATGTTGTGCTATTATAAGTAAATAATCAACAGCAGGGTCATGACGTGTGACTGTAAGTTGATTATTTTCAGCAACAGTACATCACAATGTTTTCTTCCTCTTATAAGCAAAGATTATGATTTAAAATTTATCAAGAATTGTGCGTTTAAAGCTACAACTGTCTGAAATGTAATCCTCGTGATGACTTTCCTGCGGGGGAAAATTTAGTATCTATTACAAAGCACTGACACTGGAGACAGTCATTTATATGGTGGAGAAAACTTCACCATATAAATGACTGTATATTTTTCTTTTAAATAATATTTAATTCATTCATTTTTAGTCTTAGTTTATGTAAAACCTATACCAAACAGGTCATGGGGTCATTAAGCAGTTACTATAGAAACAATGACAGTAAATTCTATGCCTGTTATATATTAAAACTGTTACCTGGGTAATTATTTAAACATTTATTCTTAAGGAAAATCTGATATATACTGTATGTTGTAGAAGATATAAGTAAAATTAGAAGCACATAGTTTCTTCGACATGTTAGCCATGACCAGACCTCATCAATTCATCATGTCTTTGATCAGATCGTGCTGTATAGAGAAGAAGAGGTGCTGGACTGTGAGTGTGACATGGCCATGATGCACCACCTGCTCTCTCAGATCCCTCAGGATCTCCCCTACGAGATTCTGATCAGCCGAGCCGGAGACCTGTTCGTCCAGTTCCCTCCATCCGAGCTGGCGAAGGGTGCCACGCAGGAGCGCACTCAGCAGTGAGTCACTTTTCCTGCTGTCCATTCACTCTGACTTCCTGGCTTTCACCAATATAGCACACATTGCTTCATTATTGAATAGGTTTTTGATTTTGTTCGATTTCACTTATTATTTTGCATTTTATCTTACCCTGATACTAATTGCTGATTAATGCACTACAATTTGTTTTGTGCTTGCCAAGATTTAAGAATCTTAGACCTGGACATAGGAGATTAATTATCTTGTTTTGAAAGTTATTTACTAGCTTCTTATCTTATTTTTAGACTGAACAAAATTAATTTAAGAATTTTTGTCACTTAAAATTAATGGAATTATCTGTCCATGCAGCAAGAAATCTTAAATTCATTTTGTTCCGTCTAAAATATTGAAATTTTATTTAACAGAACATTTTGCAATGTGTCTGGTTTCAACACTGAAACTGATTAATAGTAGAGTATAATAGTATTAATAGAATGAATCATTGTAACAACGTATTTAATTTGATTGCAAAGTGTCATGAACAAGGATTTCTTTTTTCTTACAGAACAGCCGTGTCCACCTTCACAGACTTTGAGCTGGCCTCGGCGCAGCAGCAGCCCGACACAGTGCTTCGCCGAAGACGGAGAGAGCAGCAGCAGCAGCATGGCACCACCGTCGACTCTCAGCGTGGCACCGTGGCCGTAATTCGACCTGTCGCTCGCCGACTTGTCAGACTGGCAGTGATGGGCATTACTGTGGCACTGGGGGCCGCTGCGTTAGCTGTAGTGAACTCTGCTCTGGAATGGGCACCTAAACTCGACCTCCTGTTCCCTTAACACGCACCGAACATGCCTGTTTCTTTCCAAAGACTTTGAAATGGGCTGTCTTTATTTCATTTGTTATTTATATTTGTGAGGCCTAATTAATATCAAAGTGTTTTTCTCCATTGGTTGGCGCTGACGATGATGAGTAACACACTACTGAGCCATGAGAAGTATTTGTGTTGTGCGAAACAGTGTAAGCTTATATTTGAATAGGTTTGCCTAAATATGGAGTTGAATTGTTGTCAGCAGTAGTCACACAAAACTGTAGCTGCAAACTAGTAATTTTATGAACTCTGAATCCATAGTCAATTTTGTAAATCTCTAATTTGTCACACAAAATTTGTATTTTTCCTTATCATGTGTTACTCATTTTGTACAGTACAACTTGTACAGTGGGTTTATATTTTACTCTTTATATTTTCCAGAATCTGCTTGCCCCTACTAGCCTCTTCCTTTCTGAACTCTTCCACCTGTCCTTCACGCCTTATCTTCCTTAGAGCAAATTCTCAAAAAGTAAGATTTCGTAAATATTGTAATCATATACCCTAGCAACATAAGCAGTGATTCAGAAATGTAGATTTAAAGTTGTAGGTAAGTCATATTTGCGACCTTTATGGTATAAAACTTATAAGGTATAAAGATCTTATTAAGTAAGATTTGTAATAGTAATAAAAGGTTTGTACTGTAAAAAAAAAAGTTGCAGATTCACAAATCCAATGTTGGATGAATTTGAGATTCAAAAGATTGCAATGTCAGAGTTGCATTTACACCAGATTTTTTTTTCTTTTTTTGCAATTAATACAACTTATTATTTTCAATATCAGTACAAATGTCAGTACGTATGCTCTTTATCTGAGCAAAAAACAGGAACATTTGTATTTAATTTGTAGATGTACTGAATAATATGGCGGATCATCAGATTTAATCCATGATAACCGAAACAGAGTTTTGAGTATTGTCCAATGGCCTTATTCTAAATTTGATAACTGTACAATCAGTTTAAAAGATGTTTCTGTAAGATCTGCCCAATTTTCTCTCAGCTAATCATGAGCCATGGAGAGGAAATTAATAAATAATGATCCTGCCTGGACAAAAATACACCAAATTGGATAATTTGTGGAGTCGGTATACGCATTATGAACGTCTTAATACGAATTCATTATCTATGAAAGCCCTGAGATCTTCTAATAATTTTAAAGTACTATTTACCACGGAACTAACTACTACAATATTTTATGCAGCAATCTTTGTTATGCACAATTCCTGTTCCATTACAGTATAGTCTGTAAGCAGAGGCCTTATTTAATTTTGCATTATAACATGTAGAGTTATTATTAAACAGTGAGACTGCTTTAGTTAACTGATGGCATGGATGTAGAATCCAATGTAATAAAAACAGTCTGTACAAATATCTGATGTCTCTATTTTAAATAGCACAGAATTTATCGTTTTCACTAATCACTTTGTAACTCAAGTCTGAACTGCATTCACAATTGGTGGTTAATCCTTATTTTTACTTGATCATAAGTTATCAATAAGTATTTTTTGTCATTTATTTGCACTGAACTGTTTATGTTTGCACTTAGCAATGGAAAATGTCTATGATTTTGCTTTAATAATGGTTTATTAATCTGCGATGTATGTTGACAAGAAATAAACTTCTAGGAAACCATGAACATGTCGCATTATTATTATGGCAGTATTGTAAAAGAGCACTTTTTACACATAAAGGGTTATCATTTACAGATATTATTAATGCATCATTAACATGTTAGGATCAATTTATTTGAAGGCGAACCTCTTACTGTATATAAATTACATGACATATTTATAGAATAATGCACGTGTTTAATATGCAGAGCTCCTGAGTGACACAACCTTATCAGGAGATCACAAGTTCGAATCCTGCTGATGATGATGATGCCGTAGTTATCCATAGCCGGAAGTAAAGAAAGCAGAAACCGGTCATGGGTGGAGGGATGGCACAGTCCCGTCAATCAGAGTGGCACTAGTTAATCATGGGCGTCTGTTGTCTTTTGTGGGTCGTGTGTGCGTGTGTAAAAGAGATTAGAGAGCACTCTCCTCTGAGTGACACTGCTCTGTGACAGGGGTTTGGAAGGATGCAGTTGACTGGTGTCTTGACAGATGTACAGTATGTGATAGACTTTATGCTCCATTCTCAGTAGCTCTTATGTAATTGAGGAGAACTAATGAGTGTATGAAAATGTGCAAGTGAAGATGGGATATTCAATACAACAATGCTAATTCTCTCATTCATCCTAGGACCTTAGTGCCATGATGCTTACTGTGCAAAATCCGCTTTGGTCATTGTCTAAAACACAATTTGGTCATCATACCCAAATTACCTGATTCTTCCTTTTTAATGCAATGTGTTATGAAGATTGTGATCACGTACCACAATGATGATAATTCATAATTCTGCTAGTTACAGAAGAGATTACTTTCTTACTCCACAGTGACTGTAGGTGGCAATATGATACATCCTCACAAGGCACATTAGAGATCAGTGACAGTTTTGACAATTTGGGTGACAAGGAGCACCGTTGATACGACATTTACATCCACCTGAGACATCTCCGTGACCCTGAGGACGAAGAAGAGAGTGGACAACAATAGAAACAGAAACCAGAAACTACACCTAAGTAATATGTCTGATCCACAGAGACCCCACCCCGCAACCCACTGCAGCCAAAGGACCTGCTTTGGCAAAGCCACCCCAGTGGCACAAGGTACACATGTGGCACAAACCTAAGTGGTTTTAAAGTTGATGGTTTTAATATTATGGCTGATTAGAGTAAGTGAACTACTGTACATTTGAAATTAAACAGTAATGCAGTTATACAGTACCTGAGGTCCCCATCTGGCCTGTTTGGTCACCCAGCAAATTTCCGTCTTACACATGAGGCAGCAGATCCAGTCGCAGCCGTCTTTCTTCTGGATGATCACTTTGCATTTAGGACAGTACATGGCTTCACCATTTTGCAACAACCTCTGCAATATACATTTGGCAGGTTAGCAATCGGAGGAATAAAAATTCTAATTAACACCATAATCCATATACGTAGTTGATTATCCATGCTGTACAATGTAATGATATCGGTGGAGAAATCTTGGATAATCAAATATATTCCCTTAGCACCATTTAGTATCGTCATGCAAATGTTTGAAGAAACTGTATAATTAAACTAAAAAACTTTAAGCTTAAATTTCTAGCAGCAAATATTTCATGGTGTGGCTACAGTACATCTGTATGTACAATGTACAATCTAATGTAAAAAATGTTTCATTTCTGTAGCTACTTTAGAAAACCATAGAAAACCCCCCTTTAGTTGATATTGTGTGTAAATGTGTCTTGGTTGACTAACCTCTAGTGCCTCTGTAGTCTTTTTGGCTGCAGCATCGTTCTCTGCTCTGAGGCGAAGGTCATCCTGGTACTCTTTACAGTTCATGCCTTTGTGAATGGCCTATAGCATACACACACACACACACACACACACACACACACCTTTTATATACCATAAGCCTTATGTTTACAATCATGTAATAATGAAAAGGAACTATGGTCCTTTTGCAGCCTGGGTTTTTTGTCCTCACCTTGCAGAGGAGGCAGTTCGTCTCGTTGCAGATGTCGCAGGCGAACTCGTTGACATCGTCTTCAAATATACACCAGCCGGGGCAGTCCAGGGTTTTACAGTGGTAACTATTCTCACTGCGTGACTCTGCAATATTCAGCCTCAACTCCAAAAACCGCTGGTACTCCTCAGGTGTCAGGAGCTAGAAGAGAAATTTCAGAAGACACTTGTGTTGAAGGAATTGTAAAACTCTCCTTAAATTCACTCTATTGACTACTCTCACCTTTGGATGTGTTAATTATGGCAATAAATGTTATGGGAATTTAGTGATTGTTCTTTGTATTGTACCTAGTATTACAGCTGTAAAATACCAGATTCGTATAATATACCAGTCAAATGTTTGGACACACATTCTAAGTCCACTGTCTTTCATAATCCTTGTAAAACAAAGCTGAAAGCATACAAATTATGCAATAATCTTGATACTGAGATGTGTCTCTCTGTATTAGCGCTGTTAATTAGTGATTTTCAAGGCTGGTGTGTCTAAATGAACTTCTCTTATACAGCAGAGGTAGGTTTTGGTCTTGCTTTCCTGGGATGGTCTTCATGTGAGCCAGTTTCATCACGGTGCTTAATACGTTTTGCAAATACTCTTGATAATACTGTTCTTGCAAGAACTATTCCAGAACAGCTGGGCTTTGTGTCTTAAAATAACAACTGAATGGAACTGGAAATCCCCAGTATTCTCCAGTTTCTGCACTTTGGACAAACATTAAAAGTGTTTGTGTGGTTTGTACAATACGTTTGGTTCCCATTGGCATTCTATTTCCTCCACACCCACAATGAACAAGCTGTGAGCAACATGTGCTATAAAATACTGTATCATGAACTGTTTAAAGAGTAAAACACTACATTGTAAGCCAGTCACAACAGAGTGGACAAAGTTCATTTCCTTTGCACATACAAAGAAACCTCTGCCCCTTATCTAAATGTAAATTAGTATTTTTACTTATTTTATTGTTAAGAATTATTATTTTTTTTTTACAAATGCTTTACTATTATATTGTGTATAATGGCCTCAGTAGGTTTTTTAATTGCCCCACTGAGCTGTGTCTTTTCTTTTTCTTTGGCCTTGTCCCTTTTATCCGAGGGGTCTTCATATCAGATTATTTGATCCGCAAGATGTCGCACAGCTTCTTCACCAGATGCCGTTCCTGTCGCAACCCTGGCACTATATGCAGTGGCTGGGGTTTATGGGACGCAGGGTTAAGGACCCAACAGTGGTGACCTCAAAGCCCTGACTCTCCGATCAGACCTCGCCATAGAAAACCCCACTGGTGAGCTGTGTAATTAAAGAAACTGGAAATCAGAGTACCTGAAGGAAACCCACCAAGCACCAAGGGGAAAACATGCAAATTACACGTCGCACACAGTCTCAAGGTGGGAATCGAACCCTCGACCCTGGAGGTGTGAGGACAGTGCTAACCACTATACCACCATGCCGCCCATATTAAATATGATGTTATTAAAATACATCACGCTGTGTTTAGGAGCTCCGCGTCATTATGGCGGAAACTCGGCTCGGGTAGCTGGCAATCTACAAGATGGCGAGTGTGATAGCGTTGATGGCAGTATTAGCATAAACGTTGAGGCTTTGGAAGCTGATCCGTTTAAGCAGACTGTAAAAGACTAAATGACTAAAGAACTGCCACATCATTGTCTTGAGCTAAAAATAAAGCATGTGTTACACCCCACTACACCTCTATCAGCAAGTAGTTACATAACATTATGGATAATGGACCTGTTCAAGGTGGATTTTTTCTGGTTAAGGCCGGATCGGTACAGCCATCAAGCTTGATTACAAATCGTTACGTTTCCCCATCAACATAAGTACATTTTTTTATCATAGTCTCTACTGCACTTTGAGCATCAGGACTTACTGTTTTAATCTCTCGGTCCTGAAGCGTACAGTCACAGGAGTACTCCCCGTCTGCATAAGGACACGCCACTTCTGCATCCTGACAGGTCAGAATGGTCATCTTCACACATTCTCTATGAAATCGAAATATGTCACTTTTATCACACTTATTATGATTTACACTACAAGTCTGGTGTAATTTGTGAGGGTAATTTTATTACTTGCAGAAGCTGTGAAGGCACTCTCGTAGTGTGGCGCCCTCTCCTGCCTGGACCGGCTCACAGCAAATGGGGCAGCTAATATCGTCTCTGTTACTAACCAGGTCGTGATTGTCTGTCTCCAGCAGACTGAGGAAATTTTTCTCTCGTTCTTCTATGATGGACTGAGAGATTATATACCATCAACAAAATTCACATAATACATTGTGTGATTCTTATAATGCGCTAACTACAGGTAAATACACAGTGACAATTTTATAAACAACATCACATTGAACATCACTGTCATAGATGCCTTTTTAAATTCAATATAACACCAGTGTAAATATGCTAATACATCCTTAAATACATGATCTACAGTAATGCAGGAGGTAATACAGTAATGATTAAGGATATTCATTATACATCTGTAATGAATGCACATAATTAGTTATTGAATATTATTAATCTGCATTATAGAAACCTGCGATATCTGCATAATTAACTGATACAAACTGTAAATCAAACTAATCTATTTTGCAAGTTCCCATTTAGGTTATATATAAGCAAAAGCCTTGTTGATGAGAAGGGTCAGAGGAGAATGGCCAGAATGTTTCGAAGTCTGCAGGAGCTTAAATCGTCCTTGCAGGTGACCTGAGCAGAAAAGCATCCTGGAAACATGCTAAACAGAATAATAAGACGTACTTGTTGGTACTGTAAACTGGCCAGCTCTTCTTGCTGAAGTCTCTGTATTTCCTCTTGATCTGGTTGGTATATATCTGGTATTTCATAGTTCAATGGTCTCTCAGCACTGCAAATTTCGCACCCAGGTCGTGTGGGTTTGTTCACAAACGTGCACTGCAAACAGGACCATCCTATCTGTAGAATAACGGCACAGACATTCCGCTTGTGTCATTAATGATAAAATCACAATCATGCAAACAGAACTATAAGAAATAGCAATAATTTCTATGCATACTGATACAAAGTATTTTGGATTATGTGCAAAAAAAAAAAGAAAAAAAAACGAAGTGGATAAAGCGCATAAAAGACATAATGTCCAAAATACACTTATTCAGAGACCCACACAAATGTATTCCTGGCATTTCTTTCAAAATGTAAATGATTGTTTTTTTTTTTATCATTTTATTTGGCATATTTATACTGTACTCTTTATCTAGCATGATCTAATCCTTGTGTCACTGCCTTACTTGTACCTTGCACTGTGCAGATTGATCAGGCTTCTCACATACAGTACTATCTGGAGAGTTTTTATGGGTTTTATCATGATGAGAAGTATGACCCATCATTATTTTGACAATAGACAGTACTGTACAAACTTTGTTATACATGCACAACAGAGGAATGCCACTACAGTGAGCCAATAAAATGAATCAAATGTCAATATTACAATAGTACTACAAAATAAATGTGCAACAATTAAACGAGAATTTTATATGCGTTCTGGGTTGGTCATAAAAATTTATCTCCAACAAGCATTTAATACATTTTATATTACAGTATGACTATTTTATATTAAGAAAACAAAAATGGATGGTTCAAATCTCACCACTGGTTTGGGTAGAGGCTTTGGTTTTCGTTCAGGAGGTAATTGACGTTGTTTGCGTCGGGCTCCCAAATCTCCTGTACCTCTACTGAGCACCTCAATGTTCTCAATTATACCTCAAGAGAGAAGAAAAAGCTATTTATGTGGCATTCAGGTTGCTACATATTAATTTCCACAGCTTCAGATGTACATGCAGCTCTTGCCACTGATTCGAGACCAGTGTCAATTACACTCTAAATTAAGAGTATAGTATTAAATGTCATACAGAAGGGTTGTAAGATTTAAGTTTATAGTCAGTTTTATAACATACAGTACAAACCTGATATGCAGGCATATGAACTTGGTAAAGGTACAGTAAGCGATGTGTATCTCTGTGTATAAATGAACTTCATGCAATATATATATTAAAAGCAGCTAGTAATTTAATACACCAAAATAGATAGCTTCATTACAATGTAATTTGGTACTGCACATATCTTCAAAATAAGCTGTAACCAGCCGGCACGTCCTAGTAATATGATTTGCAACTGTGCATTGATCCATCTTTAATGAGTCTGCCTACTATAGTAAAACACTTTGCCTTAATATTTAATTCAGTGGCAACATGAATCAGTGCAATGTGCTTTACTACTCAACACATTTACATAAGGACATTTAACAAGACCGACATCTCAATAATGGAGGCACAACATTGCATTTATAAGGAGGTGTAGCTTCCTTTATGAGACTGAAGAAAACCTAATCCATGCCTGCTCTACTGGGACTGGCAGCAGGGTCCCCTTACCCCTTAACTGAGATTCATGTTTATTGGGGCTCAACTTGTCCATTGCAGAGTTTATCAGATTCATTCAGTCATTAAAACGTATATTTTCATAATATGTTACGGCAATAAACTAAAATTATTTTACTATGTTGCACTGCCCATTTTAATACAAAACCATATCGACCATACACTAAACAGTCTCATGTTGTTATTATTTTTTCATTTAGCAGTTTTGCATGCTTTTCTCATTTTTGCTAATAGTTGGATTTGGAATATTCATCTGTGAATATTTATTAAGCACTTTAAAAACTATTTAAAAAAATAAATCAAATATCAAAATTGTCAAACTCTGTTTTTAGATATGCAATCAGCTATTTAGATAATTGCACAGGCCCATATTTTTATGCAATTAAATGTGCAGCACTAGTTGGAATGCTGTTGTTTCAGACCACATGACTGCTACTGCAACTAATTACTGTATATCAATGTACAGTCCTGATCAAAAGTTTAAGACCACTTGAAAAATGGCAAAAATCATATTTTGCATGGTTGGATCTTAACCAGGTTCCAAGTAGAGCTTCAACATGCAACAAGAAGAAATGGGAGTGAGACAAAACATTTTTTGAGCATTCAACTAATTGAAAATAACAAATAAACTGAAACAGGCTGTTTTACAGCTGATCAAAATTTTAGGACCACATGCCTTTAAAAAGGCCAAATCTGTGCAAAGATGTGGATTCATTGTCATTTTCTGTCAGGTAGTCACATGTTCTGATGGCAAAGGCAAGAAAACTTTTTGAACGTGGTTGGGTTGTTGAACTGCATAAGCAGGGTCTCTCACAGTGCGCTGCTAAGGTGGGATGCAGTAAGACAGTCATTTGGAATTTCTTAAATGATCCTGAGGGTTATGGAACAAAAAAGTCAAGTGGAAGACCCAAA